>CM039472.1:2440432-2568665 GCA_022433065.1 Begonia loranthoides | reverse complement strand
CGGGGCGGAGGAGAGGGAGGGGGGGGGGGGGGGGGGAAAAGTCACCAAAAAAAAAAGAACCCTCCTTCTTCCTCGTCTTCGTCCGCGTCCGGTAAGATGAAGATACACGCTAACACGGTTGACATGGCTATGGGAAAATACTGAATCTGTAACTGGTAAATCCAAATCAGAGATGTCTTCGTATGAATCCAACTGATTATTCCATCTGTTTAATGTTGTAATTGCGTTCGTTGAAATGGCTTAAATTTGGCGTCAACACTGTCGCCGGAGGAGGTAGTTATAATCTGGCGGGAGTATATGGCGTCTCCAGCTCCGGCGACTGATCCGATTCTCTTAGAAGACTTCGGTCAAAAGGTTGACCTAACTCGGAGAATCCGGGAGGTGCTCTTGAACTATCCTGAGGGGACTACGGTACTCAAGGAGCTAATACAGAACGCAGACGATGCAGGTGCGACCAAGGTGTGCCTTTGCCTCGATCGCAGGGTCCACGGGGCGAAGTCGTTGTTGTCAGACTCATTATCGCAGTTTCAGGGCCCGGCTCTGTTAGCGTATAACAATGCATTGTTCACAGAGGAAGATTTTGTGAGCATTTCAAGAATTGGAGGGAGTAGCAAGCATGGCCAAGCGTGGAAGACTGGTCGATTCGGGTAATTTCTCTGTTTCTACTTGCTTAGTGTTTTTCTTGCGGTGAATAATTTGAAATTTTTAGTTTCTGCCTTCTTAAGAGTATTGAAATTTCTTTTGAGCTGGTTTTCTGTTGTTTTTTCAGTGTTGGCTTCAATTCTGTGTACCATTTAACCGAGCTGCCTTCCTTCGTGAGCGGCAAATATGTGGTGATGTTTGATCCTCAGGGTGTTTACCTTCCTAAGGTTTCTACAGCAAATCCTGGAAAACGAATCAACTTTGTTCAATCTTCAGCCATCTCAAGATACAGCGACCAATTCCTTCCTTATTGTGCTTTTGGCTGTGATATGAAGAGTTCTTTTGCTGGAACTCTGTTCAGATTACCATTAAGAAATGCAGATCAGGCTGCCAAAAGCAAGCTTTCTAGACAAGCATATTGCGAAGATGATATTTCATCAATGTTTGCCGAGCTCTACACTGAAGGAGTTCTGACATTGCTTTTTCTCAAGAATTTATTATGCATTGAAATGTATGTGTGGAATGATGAAGAATCCGAACCGCTAAAGCTGTTTTCTTGCTCTGTGATATCAGAAAACAATGATATTGCTTGGCACAGGCAAGCTCTACTGAGGTTCCCAAAATCAATTAATTCTACACAGAATGAAATTGATAGCTTTTCATTGGAGTTCTTGAGTGAGGCAGTAATGGATACTCAAGTGGAGAAGAAGATTGATAAATTTTTTACAGTTCAGATAATGGCAGCAGCATCCAGTAGGATTGGCTCTTTTGCTTCCACTGCATCTAAAGAATATGATATTCACTTATTGCCATGGGCTTCACTTGCCGCATGCATATCTGACGATTCACCTTCATCAAGTGTAATCTTCACTATTTTTGGTTCTCATCTGTTTTTGTTGCAAATGCTCTCTTCTTTCCATTTCGCCCTCTCTCTTTGGTGCACATGCTCAGTTACCACACAAACCCCTTAGACCACATAGACATATATATGTAACATGTTTTCTTTAATAGAATAACATTTGATTTTATAAACGTTATTTACAGATGCATTGATGTTTTTTCTTCGATAATAGTATAATAGTTCTTGTCTTAATAAAACTGAGTATGCTAAATTGGATTTGTATTTTCAGCTTCACAAATATCAATTTTGATTCTCGAATCAAGTTTGGTCGTAATTTTAGAAGTTTGGTTCTGTTGGAGTTGATGTCATTGTTCAAGTAGTTTTCAATGTGTTATTTTGTACTTTAATGCTTTTTTACTGGATGGTTCATTTGTTACTGATTTGATTCTCTTTCTATTACTACTACACATATACCTTCCTTTGTTTCTCCGTTTGAGGTCAATCTCATTTTGGTGCATTATGATATTTATGACAGAGTAATTTCCTTAAACTTGGTCGAGCTTTCTGCTTCCTTCCATTGCCAGTGAGAACTGGACTAACAGTTCAAGTTAATGGGTATTTTGAGGTGGCATCAAACCGCCGTGGGATATGGTATGGGGATGACATGGACAGAAGTGGGAAAATTCGTTCTGTGTGGAACAGGCTTCTCTTAGAGGATGTTGTAGCTTCTGCATTTATAGAACTGCTTCAAGGTGTTCAGGGACTACTTGGTCCAACAAATTTTTACTATTCTTTGTGGCCCAGTGGTTCTTTTGAGGAGCCATGGAGCTTTTTAGTCGAACAGGTGTACAGAAAAATTGGTGATGTTCCTGTATTGTACTCGGATTTTGATGGGGGAAAGTGGGTTTCACCTGCGAGAGCTTTTCTTCATGATGAAGAATTTACTAAAAGTCAGGAGCTTGGTGAGGCCCTTATGCAGCTAGGAATGCCGATTGTGCACCTTCCCAACCATTTATCTAACATGCTTTTAAAGTTTTCTTCTAGCTTTCAGCAGAAAGTGGTTACCTCTGATGTTGTTCGTCATTTTCTAAGGGCACACAAAGCTGTTCGTGATTTAGACAGACGTTACAGGCTTGTATTGTTGGAATATTGCCTTGAAGACTTGATTGATGATGATGTTGGTACATTTGCATATGAACTACCATTGCTTCCATTGGCAAATGGAGATTTTGGGATGTTGTCAGAGGCCTCCAAAGGAATTTCTTATTTTATCTGTAATGAGTTGGAATACCAGCTGCTTCAACAAATTTCTTACAGAGTAATTGATTGTAGTATTCCACCCAACCTACTCAAAAGACTTATAAATATTGCAAAGTCTTCAAAGGCAAATATTTTAATCCTTAATATTCATGATTTTCTTCAAATCTTCCCTAAAATTTTCCCCGCTGCTTGGAAATATAAAAACAAAGTGCTATGGAATCAAGGGTCTTGTACTGACCATCCCACCTCAGCATGGTTTTCACTATTATGGGAATATCTACGGAATCAGTGTGAAAAATTGTCCTTATTTGGTGATTGGCCTATCTTGCCATCTGTTTCAGGTCATCTTTACAGACCCTCTAGACAGTCAAAAATGATCAATGGTGATATCCTTTCTGATCAGTTGCGACAAATACTTACTAGAATTGGATGTAAGTTGCTCAACATCAATTACAACGTTGAACACCCAGATTTATTTCATTATGTAAGTGATGGAAAATGGGCAGGTGTCGTCGACTCCATATTTGATGTTGTTTCATTAAATGGTGGGAACATACCAACTGCATTTCATGGTTTGGAAATGGAAGAAAGGGATGTGCTTCGTGGATTTCTTCTTGATCCAAAATGGTATGTTGGAGACAGTATCAATGCTTCTAATATAAAAGGTTGCAAGAAGCTCCCTATTTATAAAGTATACAATGAAGGATCTGCACAAGATTTTCAATTCTCAAATTTAGAAAATCAAAAGTATTTACCACCAGAAGATGTTCCAGAATGTTTTGTAGGGAACAAATTCATCATCTGCTCCTCTGATAGTGAAGAGGAGATTTTATCAAGGTACTATGGAGTTAAGAGAATGCAAATGGCAAGTTTTTACAAAAAGTGTGTTTTGAACAGAGTTGGAGAGATTCAACCTGAAGTTCGTGACAGCACTATGCTCTCTCTTTTAGTAAAACTTCCTCAATTATGTGTTGAAGATGCATCTTTAAGGGATTGTTTGTCAAAGTTGGAGTTTATACCAACTCTTAGTGGCACTCTTAAGTGTCCCTCTGAATTATATGATCCCCGTAATGAAGAACTTTATGCACTACTTGACGATTCTGATAGTTTTCCATATGGCCCGTTCAATGAAGCCGGGATTTTGGACATGTTGCACAGTTTAGGCCTTAGAACATCAGTATCTCTCGAGACTGTCTTACTAAGTGCTCGAAATATAGAACAAATGATGCACGTGGATCAGGAAAGGGCACATTCTAAGGGCAAAGTTCTCCTTTCTTACTTAGAAGTAAATGCGATTAAGTGGTTATTCAATCCAGTGAGTGAAGATCAAGGAAGGGTGAACAGAATGTTTTCACAAGCTGCAACTGCATTTAGGCCACGCAACTTGAAATCTGACCTTGAGAAGTTTTGGAATGATCTACGGATGATTTGCTGGTGTCCTGTGTTAGTTTCTTCCCCATTTGAAGCTTTACCATGGCCTGTTGTGTCATCCATGGTTGCACCTCCAAAGCTTGTGAGATTGCCAACAGACTTATGGCTTGTTTCAGCAAGTATGCGCATACTAGACGGAGAGTGCTCATCCTCTGCATTATCATATTGCCTTGGATGGTTGGCCCCACCAGGTGGAAGTGTGATTGCTGCTCAACTGCTAGAGCTTGGAAAAAATAATGAGCTTGTTAACGATCAGGTTCTCCGACAAGAATTAGCCTTAGCCATGCCAAAAGTATATGCGATATTGTTTAGCTTGATTAGCTCTGATGAGATGGACATTGTAAAAGCTGTTCTTGATAGGTGTCGATGGATTTGGGTGGGAGATGGATTTGCAACCACAGATGAGGTTGCCCTTGATAGTCATATTCACTTGGCTCCTTATATACGGGTTATACCAATTGATTTGGCAGTCTTCAAAGCCTTATTTTTAGAACTTGGTGTTAGAGAGTTCTTGAATCCCAATGATTATGCTAGCATTTTAGACAGGATGGCTTTGAGAAGAGGTTCCTCTCCTCTTAATTCACAGGAAATTAGGGCAGCAATTTTAATTATACAGCATCTTGCTGAAGTTCCATTTCCAGAGGAACGTATTGATATATTCATACCAGATGTCTCAGCGACACTACGCCGTGCAAGTGACTTGGTATATAATGATGCTCCTTGGTTTCTTAGCTCAGAAGATACTGGTTCCTCATTTGGTTCTAAATCTAATCTCATGTTGAGTTCGACTAGAACAGTACAAAAGTTTGTGCATGGAAATATATCCAATGAGGTGGCTGAGAAGCTTGGTGTTTGTTCGCTTCGTAGGATATTACTAGCTGAAAGCTCAGACTCAATGAATTTGAGTTTGTCTGGTGCTGCTGAAGCTTTTGGGCAGCATGAAGCCTTAACAACTAGACTCAGACATATACTTGAGATGTATGCAGATGGACCTGGGATTCTATTTGAATTAGTTCAAAATGCTGAAGATGCAGGAGCGTCTAATGTGATTTTTCTTTTGGATAAAACTCAGTATGGAACTTCTTCAGTTCTCTCTCCTGAAATGGCAGATTGGCAAGGACCTGCATTGTACTGTTTTAATAACTCTGTCTTTAGTCCGCAAGATCTTTATGCAATCTCACGTATTGGTCAAGAAAGTAAACTAGAGAAGCCTTTTGCAATTGGAAGGTTTGGTTTAGGATTCAATTGTGTATATCATTTTACAGACATCCCAATGTTTGTTTCCGGAGAGAACATTGTTATATTTGATCCTCATGCTTGTAATTTGCCCGGGATCTCACCTTCTCATCCTGGCCTTCGAATCAAGTATGTAGGGAGAAGAATTTTGGAACAGTTTCCTGATCAATTTTCTCCTTTTTTACACTTTGGCTGCAACTTGCAGCACCAATTCCCTGGTACCCTTTTCCGATTTCCTCTCAGGAGTGCTAATGTTGCTTCTCGAAGTCAAATTAGAAAAGAAGCTTATGCACCTGAAGATGTCACATCACTTTTCACTTCTTTTGCCCAGGTTGTCTCTGATGCTTTACTTTTCCTTCACAATGTTAAATCTATCTCCATCTTTGTGAAGGAGGATTCTGGAGTTGAAATGAAATGCTTACATCGTGTGCACAAGAACTACATCAGTGATACTGCTATGAAATCCAACGCATTGCAGGATATTTTTAACAATTTATACGAAAACCAACGGAGTGAAGTGAATAAAGAACAAATTCTAAAGAAATTGAGTGAATCTATTGATAGAGATCTGCCATATAAATGTCAGAAGATTGTGATTAGAGAACAAAGCTTAGCTAAAGATGTTTCACACTGTTGGATAACATCTGAATGTTTGGGTGGGGGACCAGCTAAAATTAACACTTCAGGCTTTAGTGATAAATCCTATAACTTTGTCCCTTGGGCAAGTGTAGCTGCATATTTACATTCTATAAAGGTTGACAGAGATTTGAACACCATGGACAATGAAGACACTTGTATAGTTTCTCCTGATTTATTTCAGTCTCCTGCTGTTTCTCTTCAAAGTCGGAACAGCTTTGAAGGACGTGCTTTCTGCTTTTTACCTCTACCTATAGTAACCTGTCTCCCAGCCCATGTTAATGGATATTTTGAATTGTCATCAAATCGTAGAGATATCTGGTTTGGTAATGACATGGCAGGAGGTGGAAAATTGCGCTCAGACTGGAATGTTTATCTTCTTAAAGATGTACTTGCCCCTGCATATGGTCGCTTACTTGAGAAACTTGCATCTGAGATTGGCCACTGCGATTTGTTCTTTTCATTTTGGCCTACCACAACAGGAGTAGAACCTTGGGCATCCTTGGTGCGAAACCTCTACACTTTTATTGCTGATTTTGGTCTTCAAGTTTTGCATACTAAAGCTAGAGGGGGTCAATGGATCTCAACTAAGCAGGCCATTTTTCCCGATTTTTCTTTCCACAAGGGAGATGAGCTTGTAGAAGCATTATCAAACGTTGATCTACCTGTCGTCTCCGTTTCCAAGCCAGTTGCAGACAGATTTATGGAAGTGCGCCCCTTATTACATTTCCTAACACCTCCATTGTTAAGGAAATTACTAGTTAGGAAGAAACGTAGCTTCAAAAACAGGAATGCCATCATCTTGACACTAGAGTACTGCATAATTGACTTGGCATTACCTTCTCAATGTCATGCTTTGTATGGTTTGTCTTTGTTACCTCTTGCAGATGGTTCATTTTCCTCATTTGACAAGAATGGCAAAGGAGAAAGAATTTATGTTGCAAGGAAGGATGAGTATGGCCTTCTGAAAGATTCGATTCCAAACCAAATCGTAGATTCAGATATTCCAGAAGGAGTGTATATAAAGTTGTGTGACCTAGCGCAACACGAGGACTCAAATATTTCTTTCCTTTCATGCCATTTGCTGGAGAAGCTTTTTCCGAAGTTAATTCCAGCAGAGTGGGAGCAAGTTAGACATGTGACATGGGTTCCTGGTCAACATGGCCAACCAAGTTTGGAATGGATGAGATTGTTGTGGTCCTATCTGAAGTCAAATTGTGGTGACCTTTTGGTTTTTTCAAAATGGCCTATTCTACCTGTTGGGCAAAATTCTCTCATGCAACTGGTTGAAAATTCAAAAGTAATAAAAGATGATGGTTGGAGTGAGAACATGTCTTCTTTGTTGCAGAAAGTTGGATGTTTATTTTTGAGGCATGATTTTCCAATTGATCATCCAAATTTGGAAAAATTTGTCCAGCCTCCAACTGCAACTGGCATTTTAAATGCTTTTCTGGCAATTGCTGGTGGGCCAGAGAAAATAGAGGGGCTATTTGTTGATGCATTGGAAGGGGAGATGCATGAACTTCGAAGTTTTATTTTGCAGTCTAAATGGTTCAATGAAGAAGAAATGGGAACGATACATATTGATGCTCTCAAGCATATCCCTATGTTTGAGTCATACAGAAGTAGAAAATTAGTAAATTTGAGTAAACCTAGGAAATTACTTAAACCCACTGATGTGAGAGAGGATCTTTTGGATGATGGTTTCATTCGCATCGAATCTGAAAAAGAGAGAATCATTTTGAAAAGATATATAGATATTGGAGAACCATCCAAAGTGGAATTCTACAAAGATTACGTCCTTAATCATATGTCAGAATTTCTTACAGAACAGGATGTTATCTCTGCTATTCTGCGTGATATACAGCTTTTGATTGAAGAGGATATCTCTGTAAAATCTGCACTTTCTACAACACCTTTTGTTATGGCAGCCAATGGTTCTTGGCAACAGCCCGCTAAGTATGATGATCCCCCTTTCTCTAATCATGTTTTCTCTCTATTTGTCTCTCTTGCTGGTTCTTTTTCTTATTGTATTCCTCCTCCCTCCCTCTCTCTCTAATCAACCCCCATTCTCACTCAGAAATTTGAGTTCCCCAAACCTCGGCTTGCTTCCTGTTGTTTTGTACTACTAAATGTATTGATTAGATGATTCTTCTTTGATTTCTATGAATATGATATCATTTAATTCTCATTATAATATTTTTCAGGCTCTACGATCCACGGGTACCTGAGCTCAGGAAGATGCTTTATGAAAAAGTTTTCTTTCCTTCTGACAAATTCTGTGGCGATGAAACCTTGGATACTTTAGTCATCCTTGGGCTTCGAAGAACACTGGATTTTACTGGTTTACTTGATTGCGCCAAATCCGTTTCACTGTTGCATGATTCAAAGGAATTGGAAACGCTGAGTTATGCAAAAAGGTTGCTTGCATGCTTAGATTCTTTTGCATCAAAGCTCTCAATCAACAAAGAAGGAAATTATGGGGAACCCCAGAGTTCTACATCATGTAATAACAACTGTATTAAGAGTGGTGATACTCACATGGAGTCTGCCAGCAGTGAGAGAAACTATGTTGTGGATGATCTGGATATTGAGTTCTTAAGCACTTCAAATGAGGATATGGAAGAAGTGTTCTGGTCTGAAATTAAAGGTATAGCCTGGTGTCCCGTTTGTGTTGACTCACCTCTGAAAATACTTCCATGGTTTAAATCCAGCACTCAAGTTGCGCCACCAAATATTGTGAGACCTAAAACTCAAATGTGGATGGTCTCCTATTCAATGCATATATTAGATGGTGAGTGCTGCTCTAAATACTTGCAACGCAAGCTTGGTTGGTTTGATTGCCCAAATACGAAAGTTCTATCTTCACAGTTAGTTGAAATTTCTAAGCTCTATGGTGAGCTTAGTTCACATTCTTTGGTAGAACCCGACTTCAATGACACATTGCAAAAGGAAATTCCCTTGCTTTATTCTAAACTGCAAGAATATCTTGATACTGATCATTTTATGGAGATTAAATCTGCATTAAGTGGTGAACCTTGGGTTTGGGTTGGAGATGCTTTTGTTTCCCCAGATGAACTTGCTTTCGATTCACCTGTAAAATTTACTCCTTATTTATATGTTGTTCCATCTGAAATATCTGAATTTAGAGATCTGCTCTTGAATTTAGGTGTCAAGCTTAGCTTTGATATTTGGAAGTACTTCCATGTTCTACGCCGACTATATACTGATGTTAAAGGGTTTCCATTATCAATGGATCAATTGAGTTTTGTGCATTGCGTGCTCGAAGTTATTGCAGATTGTTCCTCAAACAAACCATTAATAGGAGGTTCTAATACTTCTCTTTTAATTCCTGATTCATCTGGAATTCTTACTCAGGCAAATGATCTTGTATATAATGACGCACCATGGATGCAGAGCAATATTCGTGTTGACAAGCATTTTATTCATCCTAGTATCAGCAATGATTTGGCAAGCAAGTTGGGGATTCAATCTCTTCGTTGTCTATCCTTAGTTGAGGAAGATATGACTAAAGATCTGCCATGCATGGACTACTCTAAAATAGATGAGCTTCTTGCATTGTATGGAAACAATGATTTTTTATTGTTTGACCTTCTTGAGCTAGCAGATTGCTGCAAAGCTAAGAAGTTACACATAATCTTTGACAAGAGGGAGCATCCTCGCCAGTCTTTACTGCAGCATAATTTGGGTAATCTTTAGGCTTTTGCAATTTCCTCACGAGTGTTTTTATTATTATTATTTTTGAAGTTTGTTACTAGCAAAAAGCGTTTGTAATAATTTGAATGCATAATTCCCTGTTTTAGCTGAAATTTTGTCCTTAAAAGGATTGGACATTCAAGTCTTTTGGGCTAGAATACGTTGTAGATTTATCAATCATGTGTGCTCAAATATTTTGGCTGACCTATCGATAATATGATAATAATAACTTGGTCTAGAGAGGTGAAAATAAAAATGATCTAGATTTATTAAATATGACCCTTCTTGTATCTTTTTCATTCGGTTTTGACTGTGGTTTCAAGAAGTGAAAGGGTTGAGCTTTTTTTTTTCAATTTTTCTAAAAAAGGGAGCATTTGAGTTTTTTTCCCTTTGAACCTTGGAGTTCTTTTATTCTGATCCAAGTGTGGTTCTCAGATTTATTTTTAGATATGGTTTTCCTCTTGGACCCTCTATTTCGTATATAATGTCCTAGACCATATGTTTCAATAAATTTTCTCTTTTACTGGATTTAATGCTATTCTGAATAACTTTATCCTACATTGTTATAAGCACAGGTGACTTTCAAGGTCCTGCGCTGGTGGCTATTTTTGAAGAGGCCAACTTGAGTAGAGAGGAAGTGAATAATCTCCAGTTTCTTCCTCCATGGAGAATAAGGGGTGACATTCTCAATTATGGTTTGGGATTACTTAGCTGTTACTTTGTCTGTGACCTTCTGTCGATCATTTCTGGTGGATTGTTTTACATGTTTGATCCTCGTGGTCTTGCTCTTTCCTTGCGTTCAAGCCCCTCTCCAGCAGCAAAAATGTTCTCTTTGATAGGTATTTCCTTTATAAATTTTTATTCATCGGGTTCAAATTGTCATGTTAAGCGATAGCAATTATAAACTAGCAAGGAACTTGTACGAAAGATCTTTTCGGAGTTTGTTAGCTATTTCTTCTGCCGTGCATCAATGTCTACATCTAATAATTTCACTGGAGAAATTGTATTTTCCTGCTTGTTAGAACTTAAGTATGTTACCATGAACATTTCAATTTCTTGTTGATTGCCGTCTTTATCCTCAAAATATTTGTTACTGCAAACATTTTAATTTCTTGTTGCATGGCTGACATTTCATAACAATGTTTTTGGTGATCTGCGGATACTGCAATCATGACACATTCATGAGCTTGATTTATTATTGGAAATCCTTGATGCATCTTCTCGTATAAAAAGTATTCTGACGGACAGATTAAAAAATAGTTGTAAAATAGATCTTATCTCATCCAAATTTCTATGACTTGCTTGCCTTGTTAAATTAAAATGTCTACAATGTGGTTGCCTGATGCAATGCCATGTTTCTTTTGCTTCTTACCGAAGCAAATTGTTGTGGCTCTGTGGCCTTTCCTGAATCCTTTTTTACTTTCTTCAATCCTGTTATTTAAATTGTTTCTTTTCTTTGATATAAGTTTATATTATTACTCTACCTGATTATAGTTAAGTAATTATTTGTGTAAACTGCTTGTCTTTTAAATTTCAGGCACTAATTTAATGGAGAGATTTTGTGATCAATTTAATCCTATGCTAGCTGGTCAAATTATCTCCAACCCGTTACATGATTCAACCATTATTCGCATGCCTCTATCGTCAGAATGGTTGAAAGATGGACAAGAGTCTGGGTTTAAGAAGATAAAAGCTTTAAGCGACAGTTTTTTAAAGCATGCATCAGGAATTCTTTTGTTCTTAAAGTCAGTTCAGCAGGTGCTATTAGTTTTTCTACACTTCAAAGATAATCTAAACTCTAAAGATCCTTCCATAAACTCAGAATTAGCGAACTTAAATCTATGGGAAAGCATAACATGTTCTTTCTTCATCTTCTCATATGCCTCAACTTTACTGACATGTTCTCTGATATTGTTGACTCAAATTGATTTACTTTACCGTACTTGCCTACAAATATTTTGTTTCTCTAATTAATAACCAATCCTCCTCTCATCCCTCACTCTGGCCTGTAAAATCAAATTGTCATATCTTAACTCATGATCTGAAGCTTATTTAGAAATCTTTTACATTTTACATTTTAACTGCATCATCTTTACCAAAGTTCATCAACCATGATAAAATTATCCTCACTCCTTCCCCCAATATTTAGGTATCAATGTCAACGTGGGAAGAAGGAAACCTGCAACCATGCCAGGATTACATGGTCTGTATTGATTCATCATCTACTATCATGAGAAATCCCTTTTCAGAAAAGAAATGGAAGAAGTTCCAAATATCAAGGTTGTTCAGCAACTCAAATGCTGTAACAAAAATGCATGTGATAGATGTGCTTCTGCACCAAAAAGAAACTCGAGTGGTTGATCGATGGTTAGTTGTTCTCAGTCTTGGTTCTGGGCAATCTCGCAATATGGCTCTTGATAGGTATTCAGTGCTCAATGTGTTGTGAAACACCTAATTTATCTCGTTGAATGACAGTTTAAAAAGCTTAGATTATTACTTTTAAGTCAGTTCTTACCTTCAAACGTTGTTTAAATTCCCTAAGGATAAAGACAGCAGTCAATAAGAAATTGAAATATTCGTAGTACCATACTTTATATAAGCCAAGAACTCAACACATGCTTGAAAATTGGGATTTCTGATCCAAGACTCAGTTCTAGACATTGAGCCTAATCAACCTAATTCATTTTTGCACATGATTTGTTAGAGCAAGAAATTGACCGCACTTTATATTAGCCAAGAACTGACACGTGCTTGAAAATTGTGATTTTCTGATGCAAGCCTCAGTTCTAGACACTGAGCCTAATCAACCTAATTCATTTTTGCATATGATTTGTTAGAGCTGTCACAGATAAGAATTGGAAACTTTTTTGTAGAAAAAGACATTGCAAACATAAAAGTTCTTTTATACTTGCAGACGCTATCTTGCTTATAACTTGACACCTGTTGCTGGAGTTGCAGCACGCTTATCAAGTAATAATCAACCTGTTGAAATTTATCCTACTGGTTCAATAATGTCCCCACTTCCTTTGACTGGGGTTATGGATATACCTGTCATCGTTGTTGGCTGTTTTCTTGTCCGTCACAATGGCGGACGTTATCTCTTCAAGTATCAAGAAAGGGACGTTGCTGCAGCAGCACAATTTGATGCTGGAGATCAGTTAATTGAAGATTGGAACAGAGAACTGATGTCCTGTGTCTGTGATTCATACATTCAAATGGTGTTGGAAATCCATAAGTTAAGAAAAGACCCTACAGTTTCTTCTATTGAGTCGAGTGTAGGTCATGCAATTAGTCCAATTATGAAAGCATATGGCGATCAAATTTATTCTTTTTGGCCAAGGTCTAACTCTAACGGGTGCTATAAACCTTCCTATGAGCAGGACAGCAAGTCTATCACGAAGAAGGTATTTGAAGCTGATTGGGAGTGTCTAATTCAGAAAGTGATAAGACCCTTTTATGCTCGTGCTGTTGATCTTCCTGTGTGGCAGCTATACTCAGGAAAGTTTGTCAAGGTTGAAGAAGGCATGTTTCTTGCACAACCTGGGAGTGCGGTGGGTGGTCATTTGCTTCCAAATACTGTTTGCAGCTTTGTGAAGGAGCATTATCCTGTATTTTTGGTGCCATGGGAGTTACTTGAAGATATCCAAGCAGTAGGAGTTAGCGTGAGAGAAGTCAACCCCAAAATGGTTCGGGATCTTTTAAGGAATTCTTCTATTGTAATTGAGTCAGTTGAAAAATACTTGGATGTTCTTGAGTATTGCTTATCTGATATTAAGTTGACTCGTACAACTTATCAAAGTGAAGATGATATGATCGACGCTAGTTATGGTAATTCTATTGAGGGAAGAAGTTCAGATAATTTGCATATGTCTGCCTATAATGAGAGCAGTTCAGGTGATGCTCTTGAAATGATGACAAGTCTTGGGAAAGCTTTATTTGACTTAGGTCGTGGAGTTGTTGAAGATATTGGTAGGCCTGGAAGGCCCTTGTCTATGAGAAATACTATTGCAGGCAGCAGTAACAACAGTTACAAAAATAGGGACCAGATACTTTTATCAGTAGTCGCTGATCTTAAAGGTTTACCATGTCCAACTGCTACCAACCATTTATTAAAATTGGGGGTGACAGATCTTTGGATTGGAAATCAAGATCAACAGAAACTGATGATGCCTTTGGCAGCAAAGTTCATCCACCCAAAATTATTGGATAGACCAATCCTAGCTAATATTTTCTCATTTGATGCCCTCCAAGGATTGTTGAAATTGAAGAAATTTTCTCTTAGCTTACTGGCTGATCATATGAAGAAGGTTTTCCATGATAACTGGGCAAGTCATGTAATGGGATCAAATTTGGCTCCATGGTTTTCATGGGACAATACATCATGTTCTGGGGTTGAAGGGGGCCCTTCACCTGAATGGATACGACTCTTTTGGAAAATTTTTGATGGCTCGCCTGAAAACCTTTTGCTTTTTTCAGATTGGCCTCTTATTCCTGCTTTTCTTGGTAGGCCAGTATTATGCCGTTTAAGGGAGCGCAATCTGGTTTTTATTATGCCTCCTTTTAATCCTCATGGTTCACAAAATGATCCTTCAGAAATGGATATAGCTGGAACTGAAAGTGATGTGGCTGAAATCTCAACGAATCAGACTTTGGAATCTGAATTAGGGAAGTCCTACATTTCAGCTTTTGAAACTGCCAAAGATGTATACCCTTGGCTTTTTCCCTTTTTAAATCACTGCAATATACCCATATTTGATGTAGCTTTCATGGACTGTGCTGTTGCGTGCGACTGTCTACCTACAAGTAGTCAATCACTAGGACAAGTCATTACTTCTAAGCTTGTTGTGGCTAAACGGGCTGGCTATTTTCCTGATATTGCCTCCCTGACAGATTCATGCCGAAATGAACTGCTTACCCTTTTTGCTAGAGACTCCCTTTTGAGTGCCTCAGCATATGGAAGGGAAGAGCTAGAAGTTCTGCGTGCTCTACCTATATATAAGACTGTTATAGGATCATACACACGGTTGCATGGTAATGATCAATGTCTGATCTCTTCAAGTTCGTTCCTTAAAGCATATGATGAGCATTGCCTTTCTCATGCAACGGATTCAATGGAATATTCTTTACTTAAAATGCTTGGGGTTTCTGTATTGCACGACCAACAGATTCTGGTTAGGTTTTGTTTGCCTGGTTTTGAAGATAAAACTGCCTCTGAACAGGAAGACATCTTGATTTATATATATGCTAATTGGCAAGATCTTCAGGAAGATGTCTCTGTGATTGAGTCTTTGAAGGAGACAAAATTTGTAAAGAACGCGGATGAAGGTTCCTTAGATTTTTCAAATCCTAAGGAGCTGTTTGATCCAAGTGATGTTCTGTTAGCATCTGTGTTCTTTGATGAAAAGAAAAAATTTCCAGGAGAGAGGTTCACATCTGATGGATGGCTGCACATTTTGAGGAAACTGGGTCTTCGAAATGCAACAGAGGCAGATATCATTCTTGAATGTGCCAAAAGAATAGAGTTCCTTGGGAGTGAATCAAAGAAATGTGATGATTTGGTCAACTTTGAACTTGACTCCATTAATACTCAAAATGAGGTGTCTGTTGAAATTTTGCAATTGGCTGGATCTGTTGTCGAAACTATTTTCTCAAACTTTGCAGTGCTATATAGCAGCAACTTTTGTAATCTTCTTGGAAAGATTGCATTTGTGCCTGCTGAGTTAGGTTTTCCAAATTTGGGTGGCAAGAGAGGCTGTAAAAGAGTTCTCACTTCATATAGTGATGCCATCATATCAAAGGACTGGCCTTTAGCTTGGAGTTGTGCTCCCATCCTTTCCAGCCGAAGTGTTATACCTCCCGAGTACTCCTGGGGAGCTCTCAATCTGAGAAGCCCTCCAGATTTTGCAACCATTCTAAAACATTTGCAGGTGATATAAAAGATAATTTTGATTAGTTTATTCTAACTTTTGTCATGATCTTGATTATGTAATGGCACAGACTATTGGAAGAAATGGCGGTGAAGACACCCTTGCTCATTGGCCAATTTCTGTGGGGATAATGACAATCGATGATGCGTCTTGTGCGATATTGAAGTATCTTGATAAGGTCTGGGGAACCATCTCTTCTTCAGGCAAGTTCTCGTTTTGTTTGCTTTAAAAAACAAAGTTTATTTGTGTTCAACTTGCTATTGAGTTGAGTTAAAGTTTTTCCTTTAAATTAGTTCTTACATCCTCTTCATGTGTATGTTTCCACTTCAATGATCCTCAAATATAGAAATTGTCATTGAGAATGGGAGTAAAATGTTGAGATGAGGCCTCAAACTTAAAATCATAAATAGTGCTAATTGAGCAAGATGTTGTCTTTCAAGGAGTTAGCAAACAGTCTCATCCCTTGAAGACCTATTTAGAGTTAGTCATAAATGTTTCAGCCAACGGTTCCATAATACTAGTTGAGTGCTTCGAATGTTTTTCTATATGTTAGCTTCACTCTAGGAAGTATGTGTTCATGTGTTGGCTGCCTTGCCATCCCAAAAAAGTAGTAATCGAGTCAAAAAAATTAACTACCATCTAGTTTTAAATAAAATTTTTGAGATTACTGATTTCACTTGTTTTTCTCTTCCCATTTCATCGGAACATTGAAAATTTCTAGATGTGTAATGGGATTTCATTCATTAATTTTCTTGTTCTGATAATTCTATAAAGTTGATCCAATTGACAGTTGATTTTTTGAGATGTGCAGACATGATAGAGTTACGAAGAGTAGCATTTATACCTGTTGCGAATGGAACACGTTTGGTCATGGCCAACTCACTTTTTGTGCATCTATCAATTAACTTGTCTCCATTTGCATTTGAACTTCCCAGTTTATATCTTCCTTATGTGAAGCTTCTCAAAGATTTGGGGCTTCAAGATGTGTTGTTAGTTTCTTCTGCTAAGGATCTTTTATCAAGTATTCAGGCTACTTGTGTGTATCAACGGCTAAATCCTAATGAGCTGCGTGCTGTGATGGAAATTTTGCGTTTTGTCTGTAATGATTCTGCTGAGGCTAATGAGTGTAGTGGCTCCCGATGGGATTCTGAAGCTATTGTCCCAGATGATGGCTGCAGGCTTGTCCATGCAAAATCTTGTTCATACATTGATTCTTATGGTTCTCGATTAGTCAAAAGCATTGATACTTCAAGGTTGAGGTTTGTTCACCCAGATCTTCCTGAGAGGATATGCACCATCCTGGGAATCAAAAAGTTATCTGATTTAGTCAGAGAGGTAAAATGTTCAATATGTTTCTTTCTTTTGAATCTTTTTTCATTCATCTTTTACGAGATGCGCAGTGATTGACAAAATTTTCTACCTGAAAAACTTATTTTACTTCATAGGAGCTGCATCCCAAGGAGGGTATAGGAACCTTGGAGTATATTGGGTCAGTGTCATTAGTTGCAATCAGAGAGAGGCTAGTTAGCAGATCATTCCAGACTGCGGTGTGGAAAATTTTCAAAAGCATTGCCAGTTACACTCCTGAAATGAAAAATTTAGATGCAGAGGATGTTGAAAAATCATTGAATTGTATTGCAGGCAAGCTGCAATTTGTCAAAAGCCTATACACTCATTTTTTCCTCCTACCGAAGTTTATAAACATCACCCGTACTGAAAAAGATTCGATGATTCCGGAGTGGGAGAATGGGCAGCACCACAGGGCTCTTTTTTTTGTCGATTTTTCGTACACGTGTATTTATGTTGCCGAGCCTCCTCACTATATCTCTGTTCTAGATATTCTTGCAATTGTTGTAAGCCAGATTATAGGATCTCCCACTCCTTTACCCATTGCCTCTTTGTTCTTATGTGCTGAAGGCACTGAAGATGGAGTTATTAATCTATTGAAACTTTCTTTTGGCAAGAAAGAAATAGATTCTTTCTATGGAAGCAATAGTTTGGCTGGCAAAGAAATATTACCTCAAGAT
The DNA here is from genome assembly GCA_022433065.1 of Begonia loranthoides. NCBI lineage: Eukaryota > Viridiplantae > Streptophyta > Magnoliopsida > Cucurbitales > Begoniaceae > Begonia > Begonia loranthoides. Next base: position 2,550,948 of record CM039472.1, on the reverse strand, counting down.
GCTCTTCAAGTCCAGTTTCATCCGCTGCGACCCTTTTATGCTGGAGAAATAGTGGCTTGGCGTTCTCAAATTGGAGAAAAGTTGAAATATGGTAAAGTTGTAGAAGACGCCAAACCATCAGCAGGTCAAGCGCTCTACAGACTTAAGGTTGAAACTTTGCCAGGGGTTATTCAGTCGCTTCTTTCTTCTCTCGTCTTATCATTTAAAAGCGTATCTTTGGATAAAAGAGATTCCTCAGTCAGCTTCGGTGAGGGAAGTTCTGCAGAAACCAACGGCGAGAATTTTGCTGGAGTTGCAGAAAATTCTGGAAGAATGAAATTAAAATCTTCTCAGGTTTGGGCCTTTCTGTAGATTTTACTGATATGCTTGATATATGCATACCTCCCCCTCCACTATTTTGATTCTCGCCTATGGATGATGATATTATTTTGAATATTCGTTCTTTTTTTTCCTTTCTCTGCCCATGATCCTCATCCTATTCATTTACAGTTTGCTTGAGAACTCAATTTATATAATATTCCACTGGATATTGCTGTTATGAATTTGAGAGTCAACTCCCTAGTGTCGTTTTTCGACTACATTTTATTATTCTACGGCTCTCCTTTTTCTGTGCTATGGTGGTGTTATAGTTTTTTAAAGTGTTGGCTGTAGTTTTATTGTCAGGCAGGTTTCCTGCGCAAATATTGACTTGTGCTTAGTTTTATGTATACCGTATTCATTAATTTGACATTGCAAAGCATGAACTAATCTTGCCGTGGCTCTCTGCAGCAGCCTCTTACAGAACTTCAATATGGTAAAGTATCTGCAGCAGAAATGGCACAGGCAGTTCATGAGATTCTTGCTGCGGCTGGGATCAACATGGATATGGAAAAACATTCCCTTTTGCAGAATACCATCACCTTGGAAGAACAACTAAAGGAATCACAGGCTGCACTTTTACTTGAACAGGTAAAATACTGGATATTCCATAATATTGTGATTAGGTTTTTATTAGATCAAGTATTTTGGATGAACTCTCGTAAAACAATGTATTATACCCAAAAACAAATCTACAGGAAAGACTAAATTATTGAGCATTATAAATCTGCAGAAGTATAATACAACTTCGATCTATCTGTCTATTTAATCTGTCTGAAAGATTTGTGATATCTTTATGGAACCGGTCTGGAATCTTAGTGTATGACGAGAATCTATCGGTTAAACTTTTCAGGAGAAGTATGAAACGGCGGCCAAAGAAGCCGAAACGGCGAAAGCTGCTTGGCATTGCCGGGTGTGTTTGAGTGCTGAAGTGACAATGACTATGGTTCCTTGTGGTCATGTTCTTTGTCATAGGTGCTCTTCTGCAGTTACAAAGTGCCCGTTTTGCCGACATCAAGTCTCGAAAACTATGAGAATTTTCCGGCCATAATCTCCTCCGGTTTGCTTCTCTTTTCGCCTGAAATTTTAGTAACAATTTTTCCAATTCTTTTGTACAAAAGCTGTTTCAGATTTGGTGTAGAAGAAAGCTAAGTCGTTACACATGTATATTTACATAAATCCGTAATTTATTAATAAAAATTCCTTTACATTGAATGATGACATTCACACCAAACGCCCGCCGCAAGGGGCTGGGCAAATATATTTTTGGAAGATTAACAAAAACTAAATAATTTTTAATAACAAATAAAACTATAAACTATAAAATTTATACAGTGTAAAAATTGTTGTACGTTTTGATTAATATTATGCAAAAAAATGTTTTCGTTGCAGAAAATAAGTTTTTGTTGTGGAGTATGTATTTTTTTTGCAGCGGAAGGTACACTTTTCACTGCAAAATATACATTTTACACTGTAAAAAAAAAGTCATTTTTAATAGAAAATGTAAGAGTTAGGGTTAAGTGTAACCCAGATTTTAATTGGGTCAGGTTGATTTGGCCTACATTGGAGGTTTTTTAATTCTTGCAGGATTAGGGTTTCCAATTACATTATGACTAAAGTTTTCTTTTATTTCTATAAATATATGTTTGAGCCGCAAAGTTTGTTTTATCGATTTCTATTAGTGATTTATCTCCTCTGTTCGTGGTTTTTTTCCGTCTTATGTTTTTCATGTAAATTCGGTGTCCATTATTTTTTTTTTCTCTTTTCTAAATCTCGTTCGTTATTTTAACAATAAGTGATATTTGTACCGTTTATTTTTTATAATCTAATATTTTATTTGTTAATAAAAATTATTTATTATTTATTTTGTCATTGACTGATCGTATCGGATAATTTCGTAGTTATTTTGTTAATTTTTCATTTATATTTGGGAAAATGACAAATCAACCATCGTGGTTTCAGCTCAATGACAAGTCAACCACTGTGGTTTAAATCTTAACAAGTTAACCACTAACGTATGAGAAAATGACAAATTTAACATCGCAGTGACGTTCGCCGTTAAAAATTAGTGGAGACGCCGCAACGGTGTCCAAGACACAGCAGCGGTGTCCTGTGTTGCGAAGGAAAACACAGTTTTGCCTGGACGCCGCGGGGTGTAGTCAGCACACCGCAGGGGCCTCCCGGGACACCGCAGCGGCCTCCCGGGACACCCTTGCGGGGTCGTGAGGACACACCACAAGGGTGTCGGACACCCCTGCGGTCTCTTTCAAAATCACAATTTTTATTAGATTTTCGACCTTTTCAATTTCAAACGATCATAATTTTCGCTACAAGTGTCGGAATTGGACGCATAAGATATCAAATCGAAGCTCTCTTAGAGATCTACATCATGGCATGGGCAAACCCCTCCATCCCCTTTTCTCGACCCCAAAATCAATCGTTTAAGCTCTCAAATCTGCGATTTAACATTTTTAACCCTAAACTATGTATGACGCCGCGGCGGCGTCTTGGGACACCCCCGAGGCGTCGTAGGACGCCATTGTGACGTTCGGAACACTGCCAAGGCATCCTAGGACACCACGGTGGAGTCCCGAGAAACCCCGGCGCGTCCCAACTACGTTTTAACGGCGAATGTAACTGCGATGGTTGATTTGTCATTTACACGTACGTTAGTGATTAACTTGTTAAAACCTATACCACAGTGGTTAACTTAAAACCACGATGGTTAATTTGTCATTTTCACTTTATATTTTTATAATGTTTGGTCGAAGCCGATCTAGGCTTGGGAACTGACCTCGAACCACCCTTTTTAGGGTGGGCCCGGCTGGGTGTTCATCATAGGTTAAGAGCCTAATTGTAAATGAGGTTAACAACTATAGTTTGTTTCTTAGAAAATTCTTAAATATTTAGAATATTCCTAAAAAAATATAAATTATCAGAAAAAGGGGCAAACCAATATAAAGACGATGCAGTTTCTACGCTTTGTTGCAGGCGTAAAATAAACAAATAAAACTCACCGACATGAGTACACGCGTTTGACAGCTGCGATTCCAAATCAGTGTTTTCGACCAAACAATTTCAACACGTGATTCCGATGCCGACAAATGCTTAAATATCTATTAAACTAATTACTTTTGTATTTTTTAAAATTCTTTAGTTGACGGAATAATTTTTTTGTTAAATAAAATAATTTATATTAAAATAAAAGAGTAATTTACAAAAAAAAAACAAACATTAAATAATTTTTACTAATAAATAAAATATTAAATTATAAAAAATAAACAAGTTAAATATTATTGTCATTTTTTTATTAAAAAGTTATATTTTTTTTTACAGTGGATAAATCATCTTTTCACAATAAATTCGTACATAAAATAATTTTATTTAAGGATTTACTTTTCTCAAAGAAAGCTAAGTATTTGTTAAGAAAAGGGTTATTTTCGTTGTGGAAAGAGTATTCTCATCAGCAAAAATACGGAAAAGTAAGTATTATTCTAATGATTTTTTTTTTTCAGTAGAAGACAAGTATCTGTTGCGAAAAAAATATTTTTCGTAGCAAAAAGAGTAATTTTCGCAGAGATATTTCATATTTGTCTTTAACTGCGAAATATTAATTTCCTCAGCAGAACTATATCTTTCGTTGAGGAAAATGCATACGATACTTTAGCTTTCTTAACTATAGTATATAATTTCACATTCCGCCTACACCAATTAGAGTAATTTCTAAGCGAACTCCGAACTTTAACCCTAATTTTCACTGTATCCTCTACTAGATTATCAGACCTAAAAAAATTAAATTTATAGCAGAAAATATAATAAAAATATTTATCTCATTTATTTATCATAATTTTTAGTATTTCATTTGTAAGCAATAAAATTTATTTATTATTTACTTTATTACTAACTTCATGTCTTTGGTTAATTTTACTAAAAAAATAAAAAATAAGTTTTTTTTTTTATCGATTCATTGTATTGTTTAAAAGTTTGGTCATAAATTATTTTATTATTTCCACAGTACTTGGTAACTTTTCCACAAGTCTATATTAGTTTGATTCTTTGACTTTTTAGCTGGAAAAATGAGTGTTTATGATTATATGTTATCATCTACTACCTCATTAATTTCTCTTACTAATGATGATGAACGACTAAACAAATTAAATAAGCTTTAATGAGGTGATTATCCATCTAAATTATATAATAAGTAAAATAATTAAGATTAATGTCTCATTAACTTCAATTCGTTTTTCCACTTTACTTAAAGTGAGTGAAGGGTAGTGCTTATCTCCTTACCATATATTTTCCCTTTGTTTATAGTTTCTTAAAATTAAAAAATATATATTATATTTACTCTTTAATTCTTATTTTCTGATTTGTTAAATATTAATTGATATAATTAATAATTTATTTTAACTATTTATAATTTATTATGTTAATTGTATCAATTCATATTTATCATGTCATGAAGTAAAAATCAGAAAATAAATATAATATTATTTATTTATCCAAAGATTAATAAATATAGAGAAACGCACACAAATGATATTTGTACATGAGAAGTAGTAACTAGTGCACTATTTTTTAAGTTGCATAATGATAACGCTAATAAAGTACTCTCAAAATTAATGAGTTGATTTGATTGCTAACTTGGTCATCGCATAAAACTAGGCATACTTAATCATTATTTTCACGACCTAATGGGATTAGTCGAAGTAAACTTAAGTTTAGAAGAGCAAAAAAAATAATTGTGAAATAGAGCAAAAATATTTTATATATTAATTTAAAAGATAAAGAACAATTTAGATATTAATGTTTAAAATTATTTATTTATTATACCTTTAACTATTTTTTTTTATTTTGTTACTAATTTGTCTGTTAAGTCAAAACCACTCATATATCATATTTTTCGCTTGTTCAAGTGTTTTAACTAAATTTTTAATTTTTTTGGCAATTTTTGATCTCATTTTAAATTATGTCAATTTCATATGTTGTGATTTCGAACTCTATTGAGTTGGGTTAGAAATTGTCAAAGTGATTAGAAATTAGGATAAAACACATTATTAATATAGAAAACAATATATATATGTTTTGAATTTAACGGATAAATTGACAAAAATATTTAAATTATTAATAATTGAGAAATAGATTTTAGTTTATTTTTGTAAAAGAAAATAATTTAAAGTTTAATGTGTAAATAATAAAAAAATAGGGAAAATGACAAATCAACCATCATCCTTTCCTGTTAGTGACAAACCAACTATCATCCTTTTTTGGAAACAAACTAACCACTGAACTATGAAAAAATGACGCCGCTAACATTGCTGTCATGTTTGCCGTTAAATGCTTTGACGACAAACCGCAGCATTTTGTCATGAAACCGCTGTAGTTCCAGTGGTTGTCATGAAACAGCGGAGGTTAGTAGTGAAACCACAGTGGTTTTATCAGTCGCGGTTTGTCAAAAAAATCTTATCGCAAATTTGTGGGCTTAAACGCATGATTTTGGGCTCGATAAATGCAGGTCATGGGTATATTGTGTGACACATCGTAAATCTCTGGGAGAGTTTTGATTTGATATATTATGGAGCCGATTCGGACATCCGTAGTTAAAATTGTGGTCTTTTGAAGTTGAAGAGGTCAAGAATCTCCATAAAAAATCTAATAAAAGAATTCGATTCGTAAAATATATACATAATATATGGGAATTCTTATCGGAGAGACATGAAACTGTAAAAAATAGGGACTTTGAAGTAGTCATGAAATACAAAAAATCGCTGCGATTTGTCAGTTTTTCGTTAAATCGCAGCAGGTCAAGCTGCTGTGATTCCTCGTGAAAATGTTTAACGTCAAACGTAATAGCGATGGTGGTGGTATCATTTTTTATAGTTCTTGGTAGCAAAAACAAAAGATAATGGTCAAGTAAATGATAGTTGCTTTATAATTTTTCATAAAAAAAATATTAAGATTTAATTTAGAATTTATTCTAATTCTTATATAAATAAATAGAGAAGGAAAAAAAGGTTGGAAGAGGCTTTGACTGATGAAATGTCGATTTAGAGGTGAGAGAAACCGAGTGAAGAATATCAGTTTTCCGGCAAAAGCTGGGACGATTTTCGAGATTTTCGATCATCGAAATCCACTCTCTCCCAGATCTTTACCATCTTTCTCTTCTTCTCGCCCTAGATCTAGGACGGGATTCATATCCTGCAGCTATCTTTTTTGCGGCCATTTCAACTTTCTGCGTGAGTGCGGCAGTTGTCCCAATTGGAGTCGGATCTCCCTTCGTCTTTTTACATTGGTTTGCTTTCTTTATTGCTTCTTTTTTCTCCATTTCTGCATGGTGAATTTGAGTGATGCTGATGGAAAGGGAGATGCGGAATGTAAACGGTAGTCACGATTTTACTGTTTGTGAGAGTATTTGTTTTGGGGTAAATCGAGTGACAGTAGATAGGGATAGCAGCCTTTCGAATGGATTAAGCTCTTGTGCTGCAGTGCCGATTTTCTCTTCTTATGGTGCTAGTTATATCGAGCATCACGTTTCCAAGTTGGACACGCTTGCAGGGGTTGCAATCAAGTATGGAGTCGAGGTAATCCAGCAATCACACTTCATCAGTAGATTTAAAAAAACAGTATGGTATCTCCTTGTGCATATAATAGCGACTGTTAGTGCTGTTACATTTGTGTATGGTTTGTCATCGGAATGGATTTTATTGTTAATTTTTGACCAAATTTTATGTGAAATATAGTATGCCTGATTTAGCTTTGAGTTCAAATTTGAGATCATGAATATCAGCATCTCGTGTGAACGTGATGGTAGGTAGTCTGGTCGCTCTCTCCTTTCCCTCGTAACTATGGCTCAGAGCTGGTTCAGATTGGAGAGAGGGAAATGGATTTTGACATTGCGATTACGATTCATTTCATTTCATCTAATGTTAACGTTACGATTCTAACATTTTCCCTGTTGCAGTTTCAACAGTCGATCTGTAATTTTGTGATGGATCATCCCCTTTGGATTTTCAGCTCTGTTTAGTTTTACATTTTTATACCCATTTGAGTGCAAAGAATTTATGATTCCACAGGTTGCAGACATCAAGAAGATGAACGGATTGGTTACCGACCTTCAAATGTTTGGTCTCAAGACACTCAAGATTCCACTTCCTGGAAGGCACCCGCCATCCCCATGTTTATCTAATGGTCTCAGTACTTCTCCCGGGTACCCGTTTTCTTTGATAAATCATTCTTGCAGAGTTTCTTCCATGAAACCCACTTGGTTTTGACTCATGTTTTCTATCTGCTTACTTTTAATGACGTTTTCTTATTAAAAGTAAGACACTGTTTTTTAATCTCATGCTCTCTCCTTATGTGTGATCTCTCTTGATCGAAATCTCATATTAAGTACATGTTAACGCATATATTCGTATTAAGGTTTTCTTAATACTCAAAGGACATGGACTACAGTCATCTTCTACGCACAAAGATTTTTTTGGTTCTTTAAAGTTGTCAGTTCAATCTCTTGGCTTACAATGTCAGTGTCTTTTGCAGACAAGGATGTTCTGAGCGGACACCTAATCGCTCCACACCTCGAGATCTGTCTGAATCATTCCAATCTTTGAGAGTAAAGTCTCCTCAAAGAAAGGTTTCTCCTGCCATGAGCTCCTTGCAAGGTTATTACAGACTTAAATCACCCGAATTGCAATCTGCATCTGAAGGTTTTGAAATGGCTGTCTACAGAAAAGGAAGTTCTGAGTCTGTAGAAGATGGACCAATTTCTGAATCCTCACCGCATTCCGAGCCAAGTTTGAGCCAAAATCTAAAATCTAGACATCTAATCAACAGCCTTTCAGATGAAAATGGTGAACTAGTTAACTTTAGATCACCTGAGAACTTTGTTAGTCAGCGGCATAGTTCAGTTGATTTTTCCAAAACCTCTGATGTACTCTTGAAAGAGGATAGCAGCAGCAATTGTGGATTCTTATCAAAGGCAGGAAAGGGATTAGCTCTGAGACCCAAATCAGCTAGCAAGGCTGCCTTAGCAGGTGATAATGAACGAGGTGGTCTGAATCCAATTTCAATCAATTTGGAGGAGTCAATTTTCGCCAGTGGAGTTGCTGGGGTGAGAAAGTCTTCAAGCGCATCCAACTTGCAGGATCAGGAAAATGGTAGCTCCTCATCCATTTGGTCAGCATCTAAGTGGAGTTTAAAACAAGATTTGCAGGCCCTTTCCGCCGTAGCAATTGCCAGACCTATTTTTGATGGCTTACCAAAGCCAATAATGATGACAAGCCGAAGAAACAAAGCTGCACTCGATTGATTCATTGGAAAGAAATTCGGGCCCTTCATCTTTCAAGCTCTTCATGATTTTACAGAAAATCAAAAGGAAAATATTCAAACCATTTCATACTTGTATAAAGAGAACATACCTCATTCTTAGACAACTTCTCATTTACTCAGAGTGGGTCGAAAACAAGCAATAGATTCTGTATTCCAGATGATGGCCCTTTCCCGTTATATTTGAGCAGAAAAAGTTTTCCTTGGACAACCCTTTCAAATTGATCCAGCCCCAGATCTTCTCCTGTTTATTATTGGGTACGAGTATCTTTGTTGACATTGCTTTTCTACAACTTTGATATTAGACATGAAAAAGAGAAAGCAGCAGACTGAAAAATCTGGTTATTTGATGTGCTTTTGAAAGTTGAAGTAGGACGTGAAGAATTTAGAGCATAGTTTATGCTAAACAAAAATCCCAATACATTAATTTCTCTATCAAGTTCGTCCAGGATTTGACATTATAATCTGATGCGGTTGATGAGATATAAACCCTTTTCCCTCCATTCAAAATGCTAACAAAACACGTTCAAAAGGTTGCTTAAAATACACTGAATTTTCTAAAAAAAAGTTCTGTGCAGTCATCCATGGCTTAATATAATTAAAACCAATCATCGACCATCAAATCTAACTGGAATTCAAGTGCAGCTACAAACAACACCCAAATTGAGATAATGTTGTTAGTGGTGAAGACATAGAAAAGAAACAACCGTAGAATTGGAATCATTTCCCCAATTTCAGACCTATGACGACATTCAGGGGGAAAAAGGCAATAGCAAGTGTAAACACAGTAGCTAATGCAAGTGATAACATGTAATTCGGCAGTGGCTTAAGAAGTAGTAGTCATCATTTGCGCAATAAATCCAATACACTGATCCCTTGATTACTTTATTAACTCAAAAATGGAGGGCCCAAGCAGAAAACATGAACATGTAACGATTTAACATTCTATTACAAAAATTTGAATTGCGGACTATAATTATTGTATCGACTATTCTCGTCGGGTATGCACAAAGGAAAATCAGATGTAATGATGTACAATTGAAGATAAATAAATTCTTCGTATCTGAAAGTATCAGAGGAACTACCTATACATTGTGACAAGTACTTCTGCAGTTAAATTGCATCGACTTAACAAAATGATCTCTACTGTCTTCACCCCAAATCCATGCTTAAAATTTGCGTCAATACTCAAAAGTCGCGGCTGTATCGTTTGCAAAGACCGACTAATCTTATCACTTTGACAAGCAACCAAGTTACAAACCGGGCTGTCAACGAGTTTTGTTATCTAGCCAAAACCTGTAGGAATACAGTGAACAGTTACGTGTCATTCAAGAACTCAATCCAATGCTACTATACACAAGATTTAGCAAAAAATAAAATAAAAATGCAGTGAAACATTCTTAATTCCAACGTTTTGTTTGTTTAACTCTTCTGGAAGATTTTGTCTTATGATGTTAAAAAAGTAGATTATCATAATGACCCAAATGATGCCCTGTTTAAATGGGACCCGAGTTGGAAAAAAATAATCTGCCTTTTTTGAAGTTTTCTTTACGTCTTGTGAACACAAGGTGCTGCAGTATTTTGCCAGCTTTACGGCCATGTCATGATTAAAGAACCAACTAGCAATAGCATTTTAATGCATTGATCCCCAAACTCGTTGCCGGCAGTAGGGTGCCCAATGTACATTCTAGAATCAAGAAATAGATGCACTAACCAAGTCAATAAGGGCCGTCTACACTTGAAAGCAAATATTCTTCTGGCAATGTCTCTCCTGAAAAGAGACTCCAAAACTTCCCAAAATTGCTTTCAAAATGTAATGTACACATGATGTCAGTTTCAAACCGAAGTATCGCTTGAAATCTACAATTCTGCAAATCAAATGGAAAGAAGGAAAAATTAATACTAAAGAAAATAAGAATGCACATTCTCACAAGGATTTGAAATAAATTATGACCGAACTTAAATATGTTGTGTCCTTCATATTGTTGTAAGATGCACGACAATAAGAACAAGGATCTCCGTGAAAGACCTTGAACTCCACGGGTGAGAAAAGGGCAAATTTCACAACAAATAGTAGACATACAGTCGTGTCACAAAGTAGCTTACATATTTACACCTAATCATATCAAGGCTCCTTTTGGTATTGTTATAAATCTATTGAAAATTTATATCAGCTGTTTTGCAAAAGACATCGATTGCAACAAACAAAAAACTTAGTTTTTCATAAAATTGTAGTCAATAACATTGCAACTATATCCGCAAAGTTGATAACGAAATGCCTTGTCTATATATTTTTTCCCTATCATTACAATCAAAATTTATATACTTCAAATTTAAATTCTAAAATTGTAAAAACTGAAATTAATTCTTTTCCAATCACTAAGATTAAGTATTCTTATTTTTCAAGATTTTTTTTATTTCCAACTAATACTTTTAATTCTTTTTATTTTATTTTACAACTCTATAATTAAGAAAACTCCATGGTAATTTGAATTCTCATTTAAATTTTCAAATATAACAAGAATAGGAAAATTATCAAAATAATTAATTGATTACATAAAATCATAAGAATAATTTCAAACATAATTTATGGGAAAAATATGTGGCTAATTATCGCAAAATCCCTCTATTTTAGGAAATAAGTTTCGAGAAGAAGCATCTCAACTGAATCTTGAACATATTTTTGGGAAAGGGTGGTTATGAAATAAGTTGCTTGTACATAGGAAAACAAAACCGTTTGAGTTCACCTTCTCTTTTTAAACTCTAACTTCTACCTCTCCAAAAGTAATACCAAAAGGGTACGAATCAGAAGATATCAATTTATTCTGCCATAGACAAAATCATAACATTTCCTAATAATAAACTGCCAACCACAAACTTAAACTTCAAGGTAAACGGTCACATAAAAGTTGTCTTGAGATATGAAACATTATAGTACATAAGCTAAGAAGGGGAAGGTTACTGATTACTTACCAACCAAGATCACGGTGGATACACTTTCTTAAGCTTGCCTCCAACTATTCAAGGTAGAAATATCGGGTCTAGAAGGCAAGATTTGAGGAGCACCGTGACCTGCATAAAACACACAAAATCATTCTTCACACATACTTGATACATTTAAAAACATAAAAACTCACTTTCTTAAGGAACATTTTCATAATCACCTGATATAGGAGCTCCAGGTGGTATATTATTAGGGGTTGGTTGCTGATAACTAATACTATTTGTTGGTGGTCTCTCATAAAGTGGCTGAAAATACCCTGCAATAGAGACATTACAAGGATCACTAGACATGCGATGCACCAGAATTCAGCATTCAGGAAAAAATTTCATTTTTTTTTTCTCATAAGAAAAAACACCAATGAGAACTTAAAAGTTATGATATAGAGAACATCGGTATAACTTTCTAAAAAATTAAATCAGTCAGTTTCATACAAACTTTGCATGGAGCTGCACAAAGACCAATTAAACTAGGAATTTAGAATATATAAATGCCGATTTTTTTTAGAAGCTTGCAAAGACTCTTACGAACTCAAATAAAACAGGCTTTTCCTTTTTGCATTTTCAAAAATGTGCACCATTGTCTTTGCCAGCACCCAAGACTTGATGGAAGTAACATGTCCCGAGGTCTATTATGTTTTTTCCTTTCTTCTATTGTTCTCCTCACTTAGTTAAGGAGAAAATAATTGATGTATAGATTAAAAAATTTAATCTTAAAAATGAAAAAAGGAAAGGTGTAGACTAAAAGTTCTGAATGAATATTAAATCATCATTTAAATGTTATGACATAAATTACAACATCTCAATTGTTCAGCATTTATTATTTAACGTTCACAACAGTGAATTTTATTTAATCACATCAAAAGTTGTGAAATAGAAGTTTTAGTCAATTAGGTTAATGAAAAAAAATTCATGAACACCCCAAACATAATACTGCGATAAACCACATAAACTCTACAAAAAATTTATCATGATAAACAAGGAATATGAGTTACGAACCTTCTTGCCCAAATGGAGGACCTGTATGTGATGGTGTTCTCCCCCCGTTCATCCATAAACTGCGGTTTTCTGGTTTGAATTCACCCGGTGGCATTTGCCATTGTCCATCACCGGAAAATTGCCTTCTGCCATCTGATAGAGGTGGCAAAGAATATGGACCATATGGGTGCGAAGACTGATGCTGGGGTGCAGTCTTTGGGAAAGAAAAATGACTAGAGGGATTTAGAGGTGGGGCAGGTTGGGGAGGCCCATGCACAAATGGGGCATTAACATGTTGAAATGGTTGGTTTGGGTGAGAAAGTTGTGTATTTAAATGCCTATCAGTCTGCCCATATTCCAACGGCCTTGAAGAACAAAATCCAGAAGAATCTCGAGAAGTGCAAGGGCCAGCAGGAACAAAGCAAGGTGACTGCTGCTGGAACCTATCACTTTTCACAGAAACATCCATCTGTCCTCCATGTGGAAGATTTCCCATTTGAACAAGATGATTTGCCTGTATATAGTGAGTATACATCAAACAAAATACAGCACTTCAATGGGAAAATAAACAAAGGGAAAACAAAAAAGAGTCTTACGCTAGAAGTACTACAGTACTCATGTGGTAATGGTACTTGATATGGAAGCTGCTGTGAAGGTTGAGGCGGTAGTATTGGTTGGGGAGGGAATGAAGGCTGCATTGGTGCTAATTGCGGCGAAATTAACAGTGGTGGAGGACCCAAAGGTGGTAAAGGAAGAGGTGGTTGTGAAAGCTTCGATGGTGGAGGAGGGGGTGGAGGTGGCAGAGATGGAGATGATGGAGGCGGTGGCAGTGGTGGTGGAGGGGAAGGAGGCAAGGGTGGGGTTGAAGGTGGAGAATCTATAGGTAAAGGAGGAGAGGCCTCAGGGACAGGAAATAACTCTTGGTAAGCATCTGAATCTCGTTCCATTGACTTCTCCAAACCCTGCTGGGGTGAACCCAATTCTAAAGATACATTTTTCACCACGGGCTTTGAATCTTTGAGTTGCCCTGAAACATCTTCCATTTCAAGTTCACCGTCCACATCTTCCAAGATGAAATGACGCCTGTCACTTGGAGTGACAGGACATGCTTCCAAATCATTGGTGCCCTGTGAGGCTGACACCGGTGATGCATTGCCCGTTTCTTTCAATGAGCTGTTTTCAAAATCTTCATCTTCATCTTCAAAAACACGTGAAGGTAAGAAGCCAGGTAGCTGAAATGTTGCATTGCTGGTACAGCAGTCAAAAATATGGAGAGACATCAGAAATTGATTCGATTCATAATATTACACTATACTACAAATGTTGGAGCAAACAAGGAAAAAAAACAATCATGGAAATTGCACCAAAATGGTTATAGCTAAACCATACCCATTCACTATATGAGGAGCCTTGTAACATCGAGGAATTTTAGACATTCTTTTTGTAGCCCCTTGTTTTGGTGGGAAAAAATTTAGTGTTTGGCTTCCTTAGCCTTTGATGTGTTTGGCATTTATTTAGCTCGCTCCTTCTTTTATGCCTATTGTTTTTCAATATACAAATGCTTAAGGATCAAAAACCATTCAGGTTGCTTAAGTATCTGAGTAGAGCAGACCCACAATTTATAAATATTTGACATGCAACGCAATAACTAAGAAAGAGAAATTATCTTATATTCAAATCAAGAGTCTATCCAGGTCAGGCATCTAATGTTTGAGGAAATTTAATTTAAAGCAATGTCTTGGGAATATTTTTACAAAAAATAACTTGGTATTAATAATTGTAAAAATATACATGCAAGGGGAGGACGATCTTCTCATCAAGAGAAGCAAAAATACATGCTAAGATTTAGCCCTGTCTATCTAATTAAATGTTACCACACAAATTACTATTATTTGGTACCATCTTGGGAATTATTTTTAAGACATACAGAATCACATGTTGTGAAGAAAAGGGAAAATATAAAACTGAACCCAATAAGAAACATTTCAAACACCATTGACAAACATATATTTCATACCTTCCATACTCATCAACCAACATGCCTTCCATTTCCCTAATTGGATCATCAACTGAGCGCTCAGCACGAGCTGGACGCCGGAGGGAAAAACTAACTGAGGTATCATCATTTGAAACTCCAAATTCCTCAATGTATCGTCTAAGAACAGATTCAGGTAAGATTTTTCTTTCCAGCCACAACCGCAGAACCTACAGATGAATATAACTTAATTGGTAAGATTCATTTGTAGCAATATCAATATTCTAAAAACAACTTACTTTACCAAGAAATTTTAGACAAAAAAAAAATGAAAGAGAAAATGAAGTTTTTTAAAGTCAGTTTATGTCTGAAAAACATCAAACTAATTCTGAAAAGAAAGTTGGCTGCACATCAAAGAAAGTGAATTTATAACCACCATGATGGAAGTATCATAGTACTTCAAATAAAAATAATTTCTCTAAAAAATAAGAGAAGAAACTAAAATACTTTGTGACATTGGCGACGATTTTCACGAGCATTAGCACCGGCTGGAGCAGCAGCCCCCAAAAGACGTGGCAAAGCAGCTTGCACGATAGGAATGTAAGAAGCTCCAGCAATGCCTGATTATTTTTATAAAAACTAGGTATTGATAGATGAACCAAAACAAGCACAAAGAAAACATATGCACAGAAGCAATGTTTAAAATGAAACAAGAAATACTCTCTAACTTTTCTGCCATATACACCTCTTTGAGAGTGTGAGCATTGGGTAATGGAATCAACAAGAAAGAAGAGATCGACTTTGCGATGTACAATAGCCTCAGTCTCTAGCTTACGAATCAGCAATTCCACAACCTAAAAACCAACAAGTGGCAGCTAGCATCAAACATTCCACTTTCAGGTGCAATGCTACTGTCTCATTTTAATTCAACAAATAATAACATAAACAAACAAAAAAAGACAACTTCACAATTCAAAACCAGATAAAAGTTAGTAAAAATTATTCTGGAAAATCTTCGCAATCCAAAAATTTTCTATCACATGCTGTGTGAGCCATCAACCATTGGGATGTATGACAATCACAAAGGGGAAGCCAGAAGCTCTGCTTCTGATAGCTTGCTGACTCCCCAAGTTAGAAGGAGGGGTGAATTAAACCTACCTCATTTGCAATACCATATTTCGCACAGTCAATTGCTAGTCGTGTCGCTCGTCCAATACTTTCCTTAGTCCTGGATAAAGTCTCAATCATTCCTTCAAATGCATCACGGGCAACAGACGCCTCGGTGCCACCGCTCAATGTGTCTCCTGCAGCTTTATTAACTGAATTCTCTTTTCCCTCCTCCAATTCTCCTACGTCGGATTGCGTTGGAGATGTGGAAGGATGACCATTAATAGGCGAAGAAGGTAAATCAGGAAGATGGTAAGATCCTGGTAAATTTGCCTGAGACATATTGCTGGTGCTAGGTAAAAGAGGTTGGACTAAAGAAGAGCTAGGACTTTGCTCCAGCATGTCAGTGGTAGCAAAAAAAGCAGAATCGGAAATGTCAAGAGAGGTGTTTTTAGAATATGTTTGTCTCCTTTTCGCTTGTGCAGCTGCGATAAGATGTTTCATAGACATACCAGAATCAGAAGTCTTTGAAACAATCCCTGATCTATGTTTATTTTCTGGCAACACTTCCATTCTGTAATAGGAAAAAAACCTAGAATTTCAGACAGTATATAATAAAAGAAGATACAACAAAATTACTTGCATACATACCGTGCAGAAAAATGATTATGCTCCAATGACATTCCATTCGAAGCAGCAGAATCAATGACTCGAGTAGATGATTTTGGAGTACTTTGAGACCTTTCTGCAGAAGATGCAGGCCTATTCAATAAAGTTGTAGCTTGAACTTGAGGAGATTTCAATGACCTCTCTCCTGAGCCCTTAACAGATAAGGCATTATCCTTTTTCTGAGTACTAGCAGAGCGGGAAATGTTGACTGGAAATTTTGGGGCATTTCCTTCTTCAACAACTTGTTTAGGATTCATAATGAACTCAGGAGACTTTTTAGGTGTATTCATGGTTATTTTAATCTCCTTTAATGATAACCGCTCAGACTCTAATGTCTCCAGACTATGAGAGACAAAACCAGCCATTGACTTCTCTGGTTCAGTTTCTTTCTTTTTAAGCTGAGGTGTCTGGGGCTTAAAAAGTAATCGTGAAGATTCCTTTGAATGGCTATCCTGAGAACTTGAAGCTCCTTTGACATTCTGCTTAGCATGAGTAGAACAGACATTGTGAGCACCAGTTTTCTTACTATCATTTAAAACATTTGAAGGTGCTTTAACTTTTTTCGCAGATCCTCCATGAACTGGAGTTTTAGGTTCTTCATCATCGTCAAAAATGCAAACTGCTCTCCTTCTTTTATGCAGCTGGTTTGCTAGAACCCTAACGTTGCTGTTATGAGATGGATCTTTTTTCTCTGGATGAGACTTGTTATCTGTTTTACCATCAACAATTGCCACAGAGGTTTGCTGAAGCTGTCTGATAGAAGACTGTGTTAGCAATTCCTTGTCCCCAGACGAGTTAGCAGTAACAGTATCAGTAGTGGACGTCCCACTCAAGGCACTTTCTGATTTTGCACGGGATGAATACTTTTTAAACTCTGGCGTTTTAACTTCCTTATCATCAGCAACATCAGAACTTCCAGAAGCCATCTTCTTGCTTTTCTGCAGTGAGCCTTGTCCATTCCCGAGCACTTCAGATTCCATTTTTTTGGCCTGATGTGTATTGTCATTTGTTTGCAAACCAGACTTCCCTTCTCTTGGCTGGAGCCTCTTCTTCCTGACATAATATCCCTCCTTGACTTCCCTCGCAGGTTCATTGTTTACCTTGACAAAAGTTTTACCCTTTAGAGGATCTTTAGTTTTCTCTCCACCATCAGTTGTAGAATCTGACTTCAGTTCATCAAAAAAATGCCCAACAATAGCATCAGAAACAACTTTGCCCTTACTTCCATCTTTCAATTGTACACTAGACTCCGGCTTATTAGCACCACCAACAGGGCTCTCAACTTTTGATGCTACAATAGAGGAGCTATTACGTTCATTCGATTCAACGGCATCCTCATATTTTCTTTTCGTGCCAGAACCCGGCACTTTTGACTTTTGGCCACTTTTTTCCAGTGAATTTTGCGTGTTACCTGGTGTCTTAGTTCGTATATCATCATCATTAACACCAGAAAATTCTTCCTTAAGTTGTGGACTCATTAAACCAGATGTTACTGATTTATCATCTGTAACATCGGGCATTTTTTTACTTTTTTCCGAGGATAGAACTTGAGATGAACCGTGATTTGGAAAATATTCAATCTTGGGCTTCACATCATATCCATTTACTTTACCTTCTAATGGTAAGTAATCCGAAACCCTATCACTAAAATCATCACTCATAGCTTGAGTAGATTCTACAGCTATCATCCCACCATTTAGGTCACCTTCTACCTCATTTTCCTCGACCCTGTCAACAATAAGATCCCCGCTTCCAAAGTCTGATCCATTAGTATCATCTTGCAAACAACTTGAATTATGTTTGCTTAACTCGTTAAATGCTGCACAGATTTCTTCCAATGCTTCCGGAAAGTGATTTGTTTTACTATGACAACGAGATAATAATTTGGTCTTCACTTCAGATGTGAATGCTTGAACATCAGCTGGGGCAATAAATGCTCTGTACATGGGTAAAGAAACATAAGCACAGAATAAAGAATAATAGAAATCCTATCATTAACATCTAATTAAAAGAAAATTCATCCATATATGTTGAAGACTGAGAGAAGAAACATCCACACATGTTGACAACTAAAGACTTTTACCAATTCGTCACCTAGTAAAAACACATATTGAACCTCCAAGGAGTTCAAAACATTTTCACATCTTCCATGTCATTCATCATCAGGATAAAAAAAGGTCGCTCAAATACAGTGAAGAAAATCCAAATACAATGGCAAAGAATCTTAAAACTTATGCAAGATGTCCCACATGGCACAAATACAATATGCAAATCAACTTACATAGGTTATACTAGAAACAACTTCAAGGAACACACAAAATGGATGGTGATTGTTTTTGATCAGCCCAAATGACTGATGTGAATGCCTAAAACGTGAAATTCAATAATAGAAATTATCAAGGGTACTCACCTCGTTTAAAGTTGTCGGACCAGTTTTTGGCAAATTGTCAAGGGTAAATTCAGTCACTATTCAACAAAAAAATAAAAAAGAGATATTTGCCAAAAAAAAGTGAAATTTAAATTTAAAGGAACAGTTTTTGGCAAAATATCAAGGGTAAATTCAGCCAGTATTCAACAAAAAACAGAGATATTTGCCAAAAACTGTTCCTTCAACTGTGAATAGAGATATTTCCCTACACTGCTTTTCCTTAAAAAAATGTAAACATCCACAGATCAAGGAAAAGCAATTAATTTTAAATAATTTCACAAAGTTTCACCTTCGACCCAAATTTTGTAATTTTTTCTCCGCAGGGATCCATTTCCCAGGTAACTCACCTCATTCTAAGAGCAATGGTATAATAATTTCAGTAATATATGGTCAAACTAGATAGGAGCATAATGCAGAGAAACTTACATTTCATTTGTCCCAAAAAACTTGACGAAATACTTTTTTGAATCAGGTTGCCTTTTCCAAATCTCGGGATTGCTAATCTGTAAGTATGATGTACGTGATATGTGCATAAAAAGGTAGTTAAAGCAGCAGTCAACAGCATCAAGTGCCAAGATTATCTTATTGGAAAAAAAAAAAACCTTGAATCACATGAAATATAGTTTCCAAACAAACCAGGTGTTTTGTACCAACTACACAACCATTTAATATTGCTCTGAAAATAACACGCTGGAATTATAAATAAAACATAGATGAATAGAAAAAGAGGGAAGGATTAAAGGGTAGTTTTTCACCAATAATTGGGTGAAATCAAAGAACTAGAATGTTTTTTGGAAAGTATACAAGAGGAGAAAATGTGGACAAGCAAGCAAAAGTGCTTATGTATCAACTGCACTAATGAAATTCTTGGAGAGGACAAGGGGTATTCATCTTTCTTCTGAACTGCTAGTGGTTGTGCTATCAAACAGTGTCCTTTGAGACATTTACTATCTGTGATGACTGGTTTCTGTTTGGTCTATCCACAGAGACAGTTACTCTCTGTAATGCAAAGAGCTTCCTCCTAAAGCACCAATTAAAGCTTTTTTGGCAAGGAATGTGGAATGGGAATACATTCCTACTTTAGATGCGCTGACAGGGAAAGATTTTCCTAGTAACAAAAAATGTATCTGACCAACAACAGGGAGGAGAGAGGCAATCATTTATTGTTCTACAACTTAATTGCTTCAAAATTTATGGAGTGAAATTTGGATAACTTTAATTCAGTAGTTAAGCCTAAAATGGTAATCAAACCTTTGTTCATGTGGACTACGTTTATAAAGATGGTAACTGATCAGAATGACTTTGCTGAAGTACCTCCTGATTGTTGTTTTTGAAGTCTTTTGCTTGAGATAAAAGAAAGGATGTTCAACTGCATATAGACAGTGATATATTTTTGGAACCTAAAACTAATTGGAAATTCTTTCTTAGAATGGTGATAGTGCCATCACACAGTGCTAGCATCTTTCGTAAATTTATCTTACATTTGATTTCACATTTTGGGTTTTCCTAAAGAGACCCCTCTGATACCACGTATTCTGGAGACTTAAAAAAATATTGTAATCCTCGTTTCAAGAGAAGGACATAGCCATGTGAATGAATGAAAGAAGAATAGGAATCAACAAACAATTGAAAAGCTCCTATGACTCTGGAATTTGACACTGACAGCTAAAGTAACCGCAGCATAAACACCCAAGAGGGAACACAAAAACCCAAATTCAAACCTCATGTAGCTATCAATCAAAATACTAAAATTCTAATTTCTAAAAGACCGATAGCTACCAAAATTCCAGACAGAACACAACGATCATAGTAAAACAGAAAACATACCTTGGCAGGCCAAGGAGGGAAGCCCTTAACCTTAGCAAGAACGAGATCGCCCAATTTCAACTGACTATTAGCCATAGCTTTATTCGCCCCGCGTCTACGACCCGGAGCCATGACGTAGATGGACCACACACGGAAAAAAAACCCCTAAGAACTCAAAGACCAACCCACGCTATACACCAACCCAATCCGCTTGAAAAACCCACCAAACCCTAGAAGCCACAACGAGCGGAAGAGATAGAATCTTCGCCAGAGCTTTCGCCGGCGTGAATCGCTCCGGCGCTGCAGGAGTCAAAACATCGGATGGGAGAGACTCACAGGGAAGAGGCAGAGTACATGAGAGAGATAGCAGAGAAAGAGTGGGCGGAAGGAAGAGAGAGAGCGAGAGAGTACTGCAACGGGCAATTTGGGAGGGGAGGTAGTGGAGAAGAGCCTTGCTTGGTGTTGCCAATGGACTCAGGACTCTCACCCGTACCAAGCAGTGTGTGATTTTTCGTTTTTTATTTTTCAATTATTTATATTTTTCCCTGTCTCCCAAAAAATACAACCTTTTTCATAAAAACACGATTTTTTTTTTCAAAGCACGTGACAAGCACGCCCATTAGAAATTATTCCCCGAAATTCAATAATTAAATGCTAAATAATTAGTCGAATAATTACGACAAATTATAAATAATCAAAATATGAGATCACGTATATCAATTAACATACTGCAAGTAAATATCATGTCAGAGCGTAAAATTAAATAAAAAAAAATTGATTTTTTTGAGAATAAAATTATTGATTTTTAGGAATTTCTATGACAAATATGAAAAGGGTGCACAAAGAAGAAGCTAATATTGTAAATCGGTAAGTTAGATGTTTAACAGAGAGTTTGGGAGCTTCTGTACCAACTCCATTGCCAGGGATTGATTGCAGAGTAGATCCATTGGAGAGGATGAGCAATCACTGGCCTTCCCATTCCCATGCAAGTGAAGATGAGCACTTTTGTGTGTTGGGCAGAAAATTGGAAGAGGAGTGGTGTAACAATCCGGGCTTGTCCAGGACTTGTTGTCCATGGCCGCTTTTAGATTTATTTTCATTTATAGTAATTTCCTTGTATTTCTTTTATTTCCATTTTGGGCAAGTGACTCCTCACCACTATAGCATGTTCACTCCTGCCATAGTGGAGATGGTCCAGAATGCTCTTTAGGGGGAGAGGCATGACTGCACGTAGACCCCCCGAACCAATGTAATTTGCTAGCAATCAATGATAAAGCTTTTTACATTCAAACTATACTCTTTATACTCAATGACGCTTTCGATGAATCCCGCTCGCTGCTCGCTTGCTCGTTAGACATTCAAGCTTGTTCTAACGTCGTGGGCAATCGGTGCCGTTGGCACACTTAGTAGGCTAACTCGTTGTTCCCCCTAACAACGAGTGTCGCACGGCCCTCTTGAAAAGTCTCTCAAAAGTAGGACCGTGGCAGTTGGTATCAGAGCCCAGGTTGGCTCAAGTTGCAAGAAAAGTCATGCCGAAAAAAATTTCGTCAGAGAAGACGAACCCGTCGATGGACCAGCTCGAACGGCTAATCGCACTGGAAGAGGAGATGACGTATTTCCAAGAAATCCCTGATAATGTACGTTTCCTAGAGGAACGAGTGAAGGAAATGGCTGAATTTCCTGTTGAAATTGTTGCTGTGCATAGCAGGATAGACACTATCCGGATCCAAGAGCTGATGGATCGGATAGAAAATCCTGAATCCCGACCTGAGAAGGGAAAGGCAATAGAAAGTGGAGAGAGCTCCACAAACACGATGGTGGGGTTACGAGAACGCGTAGAAGAAGTAGACCATGCTCGCGTTCAACTAGGAAACACTATAGCCAATACAACAACAAAGTGATGTTCGACTCTCTGAAAGCCGAAATCGCCGAGATAAACCTTAAACTGAACATCACCATGAAAGCGATGGGTAACCAAACTCAAGCTACTACCGTAGTTGAGTCTAGTCAGGTGAAGATACCGGAACCGAACTCCTTCTGTGGGACTCGAGATGCGAAGGAAGTAGAGAACTTCATCTTCGATATGGAACAATATTTCAAGGCAACCAAGACTAGTGAAGAGTCTAAAGTCACATTGGCCACAATGCATCTTACTGGAGATGCAAAACTTTGGTGGAGATCAAAATACAATGACATATCTAATGGCACTTGTGTCATTGACACCTAGGACGAATTTAAGAAACAGCTGAAAGACCAGTTCTTCCCCGAGAATGTTGAGTTCAATGCTCGTAGATCACTACGAGAGCTGAAGCAAACGGGTAGCATCCGTGACTACATGAAACAATTCTCGTGCCTAATGCTCAACATACATGACATGGCTGAAAAGGATAAAATCTTCACTTTCATTGAAGGACTCAAACCATGGGCCAGAACTAAGTTATATGAACAAAGGGTCCAGAGTCTCTCAAGCGCGCTGGCAGCGGCAGAACGATTATTTGACTATGCCAATGAGAATCCTAGTCCCCGGAAAAATCTCCCTGCTACAAATAATTCGAGACCACAGAGACCAAACACGGGTCCTCCGGAAAGGAAGCCATATGCCCCAAGAGAGGGCCAAGAAACGTGGAGGGCACCCAGAGAAAACCAAGAAGCATGGAGAACCCCGAAGGAAGGCCAAGAAACATGGAAAGGGAATAATACACAGCGGCCTATGTCATGCTTCTTGTGTAAAGGACCTCACCGAGTTCACCAATGCCCGCATAAATCGGCTCTAGCAGCTGCACGAGCTTACATTCAAAGTGACAACTCAACTGAAGGAATTTCCGAAGAAGCGCCCGCAGAAGTGGCAGAAGTTGGCACTATGACTTTCTTGTCTACAGACCAACAACAAATGGAGGAGCTTAAAAAGACCCCAGACAAAGGCCTCATGTATGTGGAAAGCATTGTCGATAATAGGGCTACTAAAAGCACTATGATTGACTCAAGAGCCACACATAACTTCATCACTGAGAAGGAAGCTCGCCGTTTGGGTCTAAAGTGGGAAGAAAATGCGGGCAAGATGAAAACCGTGAATCAAAAGCAATGCCGGTAGTGGGAGTGGTAAAAAGGACTCAGCTAAAGTTGAACTCGTGGACTGGGCCAATTGACTTTGTCATTGCACGGATGGACGACTTTGATATCATCCTGGGGATGGAGTTCTTGATGGAGCACAGGGTGATCCCCATTCCTTCGGCGAAATGCTTGGTGATCACAGGAAACAATCCGATAGTGGTCCCTGCGACACTTCGACAACCTGTTGCTAGTGGTGCAAAAATGATCTCAGCTATGCAGTTTAAGAAAGGGCTGAAACACCAAGATCCGACCTACATCTTGGTTCCCTCGATTGTAGATGAAGGAACTAAAGAAGAAATACCATCATAGATCTTAGAAGTCTTGGAGGAATACCAAGACACCATGCCAGAATGTTTGCCCAAAACATTACCTCCGCGTAGGGACATTGATCATCAGATCGAACTGAATCCAGGTTCTAAACCTCCTGCAAAGGCACCCTACAGAATGGCTCCACCTGAACTTGCTGAATTAAGGAAACAACTGGATGAATTACTTGCGTCTAGATTCATCAGACCCGCAAAAGCACCATTCGGAGCACCTGTATTGTTTCAGAAGAAAAAGGATGGTAGCTTACGACTATGTATTGATTATCGGGCACTCAACAAGGTCACGGTACGTAACAAGTACCCAATTCCACTTATCACTGATCTATTTGACCAGTTGTATAAAGCAAAATACTTCACCAAACTCGATTTAAGATCGGGTTATTATCAAGTTCGAATTGCTGAAGGTGATGAGCAAAAGACGACATGCGTGACTCGCTATGGAGCTTTTGAATTCTTGGTAATGCCGTTTGGACTAACAAATGCGCCAGCGACCTTCTGCACCCTTATGAACCAAGTATTTCATGACTTCCTCGACAAGTTTGTGGTGGTTTACTTAGATGACATTGTGGTCTACAGTGAAACCTTGAAAAAACATAAAAGCCATCTACGACTTGTCCTCGAAAAACTAAGGAAAAACCAGCTGCACATCAAGAAAGAGAAATGTTCTTTTGCCCAGAAGAGCATTGGGTTCCTTGGTCACATCATCGAGCAAGGACAGTTACGCATGGATCTTGATAAGGTCAAAGCAATCCGAGATTGGAGGGTCCCCACTTCTGTTACTGAGCTACGCTCATTTTTGGGGCTTGCGAACTATTATAGACGTTTTGTTGAAGGGTTCTCGAAGAGGGCTGTTCCTCTTACTGAACTGCTGAAGAAGGGTACTCCCTGGGAGTGGAACCAGAGATGTCAAAATGCATTTGACAATTTGAAAGATGCAATGATGCAGAGTCCGGTCCTAGCCCTCGCTGATGTTACTCAACTATTTGAGGTGGAAACATATGCGTCTGACTACGCATTAGGAGGGGTCTTGCTGCAAAATGGCCACCCTATTGCATACGAAAGTCGCAAGTTAAAAGAAGCAGAAAGAAGATCTATTGCTGCTGAGAAAGAAATGTTAGCAGTAGTACACTGCTTGCGAGTATGGCGACAGTACCTGCTGGGTTCCAAATTTACAGTGAAGACAGATAATAGCTCCATATGCCACTTCTTCAATCAACCAAAACTGTCGACCAAACAAGCTCGGTGGCACGAGCTTATATCTGAATTTGATTTTCAGTTCGAACACAAATCGGGTCAATCAAATCGGGTAGCTGATGCCCTTAGTCGAAAAGCAGAATGTGCCAGTCTTTGTTACCTATCCCAACTCCAAGCAAGTAGAGTTAGTGGATCCATGAAAGATCAGATTCGAGACTGCCTACAAGACGACCCTGCTGCTCGGGCCGTAATGCAATTGGTGCAAGAAAAGAAGACTCGACAGTTTTGGATCGAAGAAGACCTGTTGCTAACCAAGGGCAACAGACTTTACGTACCCCGAAGTAATGATCTGCGACGCTCACTCTTACGAGAATGCCACGACACCCTCTGGGCGGGTCACGCAGGATGGCAAAGGACTTATGCCCTTCTAAAGAGGGGATATTATTGGCCAAAGATGAAGGAAGACGTGATGCAATACACCAAGACCTGCTTGGTGTGTCAACAAGATAAGACCGAGAAAGACAAAATTGCTGGTTTGCTAGAACCATTACCAGTGCCAACGAAGCCCTGGGAAAGTGTATCGCTCGACTTCATCACAAACTTGCCACCCGTCAATGACATTCAGGCAATACTGGTTATAATTGATCGCTTCTCCAAATATGCTACATTCATAGCCGCCCCAAAATATTGCTCTGCAGAAATGACAGCCCAACTCTTCTTCAAAAACGTGGTAAAATTATGGGGGATACCTCAAAGTGTCATCAGTGATTGGGACACAAGATTTACTGGAGCCTTTTGGGTAGAGTTGTTCAAAATATTGGGATCAAGTCTGAATATCTCTTCTAGCTATCACCCGCAAACCGACGGTCAAACAGAACGCTTCAATAGCTTACTAGAAGAATATCTTCGGCATTTTATCAACAGCAGTCAAAGGAATTGGCCAAGTTTGCTTGATGCGGCACAATTCTGCTTTAACTGTCAGAAGAGTTCCTCGACAGGAATGAGCCCATTCGAGATAGTCTGCGGTAGGCAACCAACAATGCCACACACCCTGGATCAACCTTACTCAGGGAAGTGCCCAAAAGCCTACAATTTCTCAAAAGAGTGGAAGNTGGAGATGACGAAGTGACTTGGGAGAAAGAAGACAACCTGGAGAAGGAAGCACAGAAGATTGAAGATTTCAAGCTGAAGACAAGTTGACGAGGGCGTCAACAGCTCAGTTGGGGGAGAATGTAACAATCCGGGCTTGTCCAGGACTTGTTGTCCATGGCCGCCCCTACTGCTTAGTTAGATTTATTTCCATTTATAGTAATTTCCTTGTATTTCTTTTATTTCCATTTTGGGCAAGTAACTCCTCACCACTATAGCATGTTCACTCCTGCCATAGTGGAGATGGTCCAGAATGCTCTTTAGGGGGAGAGGCATGACTGCACGTAGACCCTCCGAACCAATGTAATTTGTTAGCAATCAATGATAAAGCTTTTTACATTCAAACTATACTCTTTATACTCAATGACGCTTTCGATGAATCCCGCTCGCTGCTCGCTCGCTCGTTAGACATTCAAGCTTGTTCTAACGTCGTGGGCAATCGGTGCCGTTGGCACACTTAGTAGGCTAACTCATTGTTCCCCCTAACAATGAGTGCCGCACGGCCCTTTTGAAAAGTCTCTCAAAAGTAGGACCGTGACAAGTGGCCTCTCTCTTTCTATTCCTTCCATGCAACTGTAACATTCAGCAAACAGCAAGATCTCAGATTTACACTGCAATAAGAAATGTTCTCATCTGCATGATTTCACTTGCATGGTGTGAAGCTTGGAACATTGCTACTTGATTTCTACTGGATTTAAAATGCATGTAAAGGATGTAGACAGAAATTTATTCAAGAACTGAGCAAAAGTACAACAGAATTCTCAAAAAAACAACAAAAAACAAAGAGAAAAACTATGAATTTCGTCCTACCCAAAAAGTGTAAGTAAGCTTGTGCGTTTGTATAGTTTTTCTGACCAACAATCATGTAAAGAATAATTAATTTTAAGCAATTTCTGTTCAATTAAAAAGAACTAAAGTAAAAAAGATAACTATAAAAATTCTAAATAATAGGTCTCCTTACTAATAATGAAACTAATATGGTCTTAAAAGATCTGCAATTAGTTATTTATCATCGAAAATAACAACAGAATTGTTATGAAGCTAGATGGCACAAAAATCAAGTTCTAATAATATTTTCAACAGAAGAACGGGTAGTGTGCGCAAAGCATTCATTCCTATCATACTCGAAATACAATTAAGAAAGATTTGCTCCAAACTACAGAATGCGATGCATTCACGAATCGCCTGGTGAGTGATTTCTATCATTAACAACACGGAAATTGTTCTTGACAAGCTTTTTTTTCATATAAGAATTATGAGGCCTACTAATCATTACAAAATGTTGAATAAATTTTCAATGAAGCAACAATAGGATCTTCACTAACTCTTATTTTACCAAGATTTTAATTCATAAGAAGTGTCAGTTTGGTAAGCCATGATCTAACAGTTGTTTTCTAACAGTTTGGTAAGTCAGGTCAGCTAAAATGTATGTTAAATCTCTTACATAATCTTCATAGTCAAACAAGATGCTCCAAACATTAAATAAAGAGAAAGTAAACTACACATTCAGACAAGGTAGATATTCGATATCGTACCCTCTAAGCAGCAAATGTAATCCTCTTAAGCCGCATTGCCTTCATCACCAGCAGAAATACTCATCAATGAGCGAAAACAGGGATCTTACATTTATAATCCCATCAAGAAACCTTAACTTGCTTCAGCTTTCTTGTAAAATAAATCCCGACCATATTTATCAAGAAAATATTCATGGACAAGCGAGTGCACAATGTCTTCCCCATTGTCAAAATCAATGTCTCAATTAGACCCATTACTGAATCCAGATTGGAATTACTGAGTTCTATCCCTTTGGCACCTGTGGCCAACAAAGATAGACCAATAACTGAAACATGATCCAAAACTACTTGTATTAACGAGGAATCAATCTAATGCAGACAGTGAGAGGTAGATACAGTTCTGTAAAACCTATTATGCAAAGAGAAATGTGTTTCAAAAGAACGAGGACAATCAAGAGCACTGTAACAGAATCATCGGCATACAATCTCTTCTTTAGCCGTCAAGAACACAATGAGTGATGGATTCTGCACAAGTAATAAGAGAGTCAATGTTACCTGCAGAGACAGCAGCTGGGCAAATTCTTCATCCTCGGACCAGATAAAAATGAGCTGAGCAAAGATGACGACGGCAGTCGATGAAGATGGAGAAGAAGTCGTAGAGACGTGGACCCACTCTAGCTCCAGCAAAAGGCTCTTCCCTCCAAATCTCATCCCATTATCGAAAAATTCAATTTCAACCTCGCTGATGGAAAATTACAACCTTTAAACAGATTGATAAGAGCCTTCAAATTGAAAGCGTAGAAAGAAAAGAACAATGAGCTGAGTCTTTTGAATTGATTTGAGAAAACCTAGGGCCCTGAATTGGAATAGATTCTACAATGTTTGAATCTATAGCGCTTGAATTAGCACTAGTATTTTCATTGAGCATAAGTATTGTCATTTCCATGGAACACGTCCAGTCTTATCCTCAAGTTTGTATAAATTGAAGAGAGAAATATAATCGTGTCTAAAATTAGCTTCTGGTATTACTGCAAGATCTCCATAAATTTGGAAGAATACAGACAATCCAATTTTTAACATATGTTGCTCTTCATGAAATCATTATCAATGATAATGGAGTTGATAATCCAAATGCTAAGTAATAGACAAATCTACTGCCTGGTGACTGGTCACTTCGAAACTGAAATTCTAACATAAACAACATTTCATTACTGCTTAACAAAAAAATTACGATAAAAGAAACCCACAAAATTAGTGATCTGAAAACGAAAACGAAAACGAAAACGAAAAAAAGGGACCAAGACACAGCATTTAGAAAATTGAGGTCCCCTTCCCCTTCTTATCTCCACCAATCTCAAATTTTTTGCATCTCTGCAAAACTTAGATATTGGCAAAAACTAAAATAATCCTCCCAAATTTCATTAGATGCAAGGAAGTAAAACAAAAACAAAATAACAAATCTTTCCACCAAGAGCACAGACCTTAATAAGATGCTGGGACACATGTTTGCATCCCTGACATTGCAACCTCAGCACAATCTTCTTAGTAGTTTTAGCCTGCAAGAAGATTAAGCCATGATAAATAACTACTTAGAATTTTCAAAAGTAAACACATCCTTTTAATGGGGCATAGTGAGGATAGACTGAATCTTTACCTTCTTGTGAAACACGGGCTTGGTCTGTCCACTATAACCCAACTGCTTGCGATCATAACGACACTTCCCTTGCGCAGCTAAACTATCCTTTCCCTTCTTATACTGGGTAACTTTATGCAAAGTGTGCTTCTTGCAATAAGTCTTCCTGGTCTTTGGCACGTTCACCTGCAGGAAAATCATCATTTTTTCATATCAAGGCCAATCTTTACCAACTACATTGCATGATAATTCTGGCAACAAAAACTATATGATGCTTTCATTTAGACTGATATCTCAACAATACAACTTGTCAAATTTAAGAATAAGGCATCGAGAAAGATAAATGAATATAAATAAATTCAGTAATACAACATATAGTAATCTAATTATCGAGAATTCTAAGCACTAAAAAAGATTGGGGTCAAAATTTTATGATTCCATTCATTGCAGTGAATATCATGGTCTACAATATGATAAAGTACTAGCAGTCAAAACTGGTCAATTTTCCTGTTCTTATAAATAAAAAACAGTACCAATTCATCTCCTATTTAAATTTCATTATATATGTCAGGTCCTAATTCATCAATGCTCCTCCTCTGATACAGTGGTCACTGCAACTACCAAAGTTTTTTTTTGGAAAATTAACAAAACTATTATATTATGAAATCAATAACAAGTCAACCACTAAATAATTTTCACTGACAAATAAACACTCAACTATGGGAAAAGAACGCAACAAACATCACAGTTGCGTTTTCCTTTAAAAAAATATTGTCTTTCCGCCACGGAACATTGTCCTTCCGCTGCAAAAAGTGAGTCATTGAAATATGACTCAAGAAATATTACTTTCCTCAGAGGAAATACGACTTTCCGCAGAGGAAAGACTTTCCCCTACAGAAAAATGACTTTCCACATAGGAAATATGACTTTCCTCTATAGATAAAAAACAAATGAATTGTCTTCTTTGTGGAAAAAAACAGATAAATTGTGATTCTCCTATGAACAAAAAAATAATTTTAAATCATTCGACATCTAAAACATTATATATTCTTTTACAAAATCTTCTAAAGTATAAAGCTAAAAAAATTAAAATCAACTTATACATTATTTTCTCAAATCCATTGTCTATGTGTATTAGCTTTTTTCCATTGGAAGTCTCTAAAATCACGAATTCTTGCAATTTTTTCCATGAATATTAGCTCTTTTTCACTGCGAGTTCTCTGAAACAATATGGTTGAGTGATTTTCCTCAAGTTAACGGTAATGTTTACATTGTTCATTTTTTATAATTGAGTGTTTTATTTGCTAGTAAAAAATTGTTTAGTGGTTGACTTGTCATTAATTCTATAGTTCAGTGGTTGTTTTGTTAATTTCCTTTTTTTTTAAACCCATAAGTTTAAACCATCAGAAATAGAAGTATCAGACAGTATAATGTAGTACTTTAATGACATTTTTTAATTCATCGGCCTTATCATGAAAAACAAACTGACTACATGATATGCTAAAGAACCTAAACATAACACATACTATGCATAAACACATTGTTATTATTTTGACAATAAATCGTGAACAAAGTATTTCAAACAATTTTGAATTTACAATAAAAAAACACCCAAATCAAATAAACTGCAGCTCCACCAACAGTTCAGTAACCAGGAAAAAAGAAGTAATTTTACGAACACAAATTGCCTAAAAAGTTGTTTCCTCGATCGCCAAACAAGTCAAAAAAATTAGACCAATAAACTTGTATTTTTCTCATCTTTTCTGCAGTTACAAGCAACAGCAAAGTGCGTTCAATAAAATTGAACCATTAAAACTTAACCAAATTCACATCCGAATCGAAACCCAAATAGAAATCACAGAAATGCTAGATTCTAAGAGGAGTAAGAGGAGAGTGCTTACCATGGCGTCTTCAGCGATTGTACGGCTTCATAGTTATCCCTCACAGGTTCACAAATCCAGCAGCTTCGAAATTCCACTCCCATATCAACAAAAATCAAAAAATAAAAATCCTCAACATTTGGCCCGGGCATGGCCATGGCCATGGCCATGGATAAAGCTTTGAAGATGACTTGGCTAGTTTTGAGAGGGAAGAGCCCACACTCTCCATTGACCCACTACATTTTTATTTGAGATTTTAAGTTTTTTCCTAAGAATAAGATTATTTTTATTCTAATTTTATAATTTAAATTAATAATAACATATCGCTTAATAAATAAAATGTAAATAATAATTAAATTATTAAATTAGAGCGTAAAAATTAAAGAGTATCACAACTTAAAACACATACAGTATGACGAACATTGACCCTTAACTATAAAAAATAGACGCCATAAACACTGCTATTATATTTATTGTTAAATATTTTAAATTTTGTTTTACAGAAAAAGGTTGAAGTTCCGCAGCGGAAAGTGAACGTTCAGCCGCAACGTTATAATTTTTAATAAATATTTACGTTTTGCGGTAGAACGTGACACTATCCGCTTCGGAATGTTAGTAATAAAACGTTAATATTTAGCATTGATGTTCCACGAAAGAACGTGTATCGTTTCGTCGCGGAACAAAATTTAAAACGTTTAACAGCAAACATGATAGTGATGTTTGTGCAGTCTATTCCTTATAGTTCAGTAGTTAAGTTATTAATAAAAATACTTTAATGGTTAACATTGATCCTAAAATAAATTGATTAATTTGTTAATTTCTCTTTATTTTAATTATATCTTAAATCAACACTAAGCTAAGTCCATAAACTTGAATAACTCCCATTTAATGATAGAAATTGAATAAATAGACCTATCTTTTTCAACAAATATTTGAGGTCACATCAGAAGATATATCTTAGTTACTTGTCACGCTATCATATGCATGCGGACCCTCTCCTTCTTAAATACCTCAAATTTCATACTATACTTTACCCACACACAAAATAATTCAACAGTTTTTAAAATGCATTTTACGATGACATTTTCTATTCCAAAATTAATTATTTACCTGGGCAAAAAGGAACTCTGAGATTCAACGTACAAAAGCCTTTTTTGAGAGAAAAAATTATGTACATGTATAAGAAAATTTATTATAAAAGTCAATAATGTTGAGATTTGTGACTCAAACCAGAAGTGAAATCGGTTCGTTTTTAGAAGAAAAAAAAATTGAAATTGAACCGACTAAAAAAAAAAAAGATAAAAAATTGAACCTTGGTTTTTGGTTTTCTCGATTCGGTTTCGGTTCAATTTTCGATTTTCAGCTAATGTTGTGTTGGTGTTCACACACTGCAGAGGTGGGAGCAAATAACAATACACAGTAGAACTTACGTTTTCACAATGGAATACATGTTTCTGTTGCGGAAAAAAATATTTCTATTTTTTACCGAAGAAATAGTATTTTTTGTTGTGGAATGCACGTTTTCACTACGGAAGCATGACACAGTGCATGTGTTTAATACTTTCTGCGGGAAGATATACGTGAACTAACGTTGTTCCATGGAAGATAGTCAAGTATTTTATTGTAACTTCTATTCGGTTTAGATTTAGTCAGTTTTCGTTCATTAGAATTAAGAACCGAACAAAAAATTTTTTAGTTATTTTCGATTCGATTCCAAATTTTTATTTTTTTAAGGTTGAAAATCAAACTAAACCGATCCAAAGTAATCGGTTCGGTTTGGATTCCCGATTCAAACTAAATTGATTTCCATCTCTAACTCAAACTTATATATATTTATAGAATTCAAGTAGTCCAACTCTAACATTATCATTACATTAAAATTTCATTATCATTACTATGAAATAGCTTGTAAATTTGAGTTAACTTGATGATTCTCCCAAATAAAATTGATATTATTAATTATTTGAGTTAATCTACTCATAAATAGAAATGAACATAGCCCAGTCTCAATTAGAGTATCCTTCAAGCATTGACAGTAATATTTCAACCTTCCTGGGAAGTTCAATGTGTTACATATACAACTAACAAGCAACTAAGCTCCCAAGCGGAAGCACACAAAAATGGAGCAACCATATCCATGCAAGGAATGTCATAGTAAAAACGAATCCCGGTTTGTACGATATTATATGTTTTGGGTCGAAATCTACACAATTTTACTTTGTCCCACCAGTACTTATAAATCATTCACTTTGGTGGACTCAAAGACAGATTGTAGACCCTTCTACTTTAAGATAGACCTCCGGTGCTTATTCTTATTATGGGCTATTCTGTCCCGAAACAGTGGTGTCATATGCCACTGCCACTGCCACTGCAAGTTGTTCATCTAGAACTTCACTGAAGACAAACACCTAGACACCCTCATTACAAGGGGCAGTATTGAACAGGAAGGAGTCAACTTGGGTGGAGAAATTAAATTGGGCTGGTGCAGAATGCAGTACAAATGGTCACGCACAGTCATTTACTGTCACAATAAATTGTCAATTAGTAAATACAGTAGATGAAGTGGTAGCCTTGCAAAGTTATAACCCCAAAAAGAAAGAAAGAAAGAAATAACAAACCATACTGCCTTCTCTGCACATCATCAAACTCACACCCATCTGCAGAAATTTAACCTAATTTTGGGAAGTTGTGAGGAGTAGGTCCTCCTGTTTTTGCAAGATCCATCATGGGTCATGGTTTGGACTGTTTAATTATCTTCTTTTTGTTGTTGTTTAGCTCAGATTAACTCTTCCATTTCTGGTGCCACTTACCAAAAACTTAACCATTTTCTAGACTTCTTTCTCGTACTTTTGATTTGATTGGTTTCTCTCTCTTTGGTTACTTAGAGAGAGAAAATTCGTCATCTACCCTCTGTTTGTGATTTCCACATATAGCATCGTCTCTATCTTTTTCTTCTTTCAACGTAAAGGAGAAGGAGTCTTGTTGTTCTTTTGTTCGGTGATCTACAATGGTGGTCTTCGTGATGAGGTTTTGGAGCGTCGTTCTCGTCTGGTTTCTAGCTCTTTGCACGGCCAATGGCGGAAGGGCTATTCAAGGGGGAGGAGCGGATCCCCGGAGAGAGGCTGACCTGGTAACTAACTTGCCTGGACAACCGACGGTGACGTTTAAACATTACTCCGGCTACGTCGAACTGGACCCGCAGACGAAAGAGAAGGCGTTGTTCTACTGGTTCTTCGAAGCCCAAAGTAACGTCTCTAGCAAGCCTCTCGTTCTCTGGCTTAACGGAGGTAATTTTCTCTCTCTCTCTCTCTCCTCTTTTAGATTTTTCCCTTTCTCTTCCATTTCCGCCGGGGCACCTTTTGGGCCGGTATGGCGCCGGCCGGAGTTAGTCGGGTTGTCTCTCCACACGAGGTGGGAAGTACATCTGTCAAGTAACGGACTGGATTAATTGCAGAGGGAAGTCAGTTAATCTAGACAGGAGAATGTTCCTACCGTTAACTTTAACGCCTGCCATCGCCATTATCAACGCTAATCCACCTCGTTTTCCAAAAACTCATTCTCTGCGTCATTCTCCCCCTGCACTTCCCCTATTTTTTTAATCTTATATTAATTAAAACGGAAAATAACAAATCAACCCCCGTAATTTATGATTAATGACAACTCAACTAACAAGTTAACCACTAACGTATAAAAAAATAACAAATTTAACATCACAGTCATGTTAGCCATTAAGAAGCTAATAGGGCGCAGCGGCGTCCTCCCAAGACATCGCCGTGCCTTGAATACGATGTTGGATTTATCATTTTTTTATACGTCAGTGGTTAACTTATTAAAAAATATACCATAGTAGTTGACTTGTCATTAATCGCAAATCACAATGGTTGATTTGTCATTTACCCTAATTAAAATTAGATTCATAATAATTAGTTATATTTAAATAATTAGATTTTAATTCAACAATTTAAGTTTAATAAGAGCAAACAAAAACAATATATGCCTACGGAGTTGTAATACTAACATTTGGATATATATATATATATATATATAAATATTTATTTTATTATAAAATATTAGAGAAAATACATTACTCTATGTCTAACCTTTTTTACAAAGTAAAAATCCCAATAACAAATAAAGTTGTATAATCTCGTGTTATTTAGAAAACGTGTTAATTTATAGATGGGGCTAATATTTGAAAATAAAATCTCGTGTTTAGATGGGATAAACTAGCTAATCGAATCGAGTCGAGTCGAATCTGAAAAAATCTAGCTCACAGAATTTAGCAAGTTAGTTAAACGAGTCTGGCCTAAAAAAATTTCAACCTGAACTGACAGACTTACCACAAGTTAAATAAATTAACTACACGAATGAACGAACTGAGCATATATATAAATATTTTTAACGTATATTAATATAATGTATATTTTTAAAATTTTAATAATTATTTATTATTTAAGGCCTCTCCTGATGACAAGGCAATGAGTTGAGTAGTAATAAAGGAGTGATGGGGCATCATCTTGAGCAGTAGATTCAACGGTCTTCGTTTTTAGATTTGCCTTTTGTTTTTAGGGTTTGTCATCCCATGGGGTGCTAGAGCTTATTTATTTATTACTGCCACTGCAAACCCTCTGACCTTGTTCATACAAACCTATGTCTCCCATGGGGTCTACCCCAACTTACTCTTCTGTATTCTATTAATGATTCTAATTATTCTTTTCATACAGTCTGAAAAATAGAAGTTACTAGGAAAAACATTAACTTACAAAGTTAAAAAATGTCTAAATTTTCTATTTGAGAAATTACCCAACATGTGACAAAGAATGTGGACACGACACCAACGTTTTTTCTAACTTTGTTTCCTAGTTAGAGGGTTATTGTAAAATAAGAGACAGTATTACTATATCTTACATATTTGACGATCATTACAGTAGAAATGATGTCTCTATTTGATTCTATAAGACTTTCACTCCGAACCACCTGATTACCTTGAGTTGGGCGGTCAGATTTTGTTCAAAAGTCGAATCATTCCTCTTGACATTTTTGTCGCAATCCCTTTCCAGACTGCGACATAATCGATGATCCCTTTCCAATCTTTCAAAAGTAGATTATAACAACCATGGAAAAAATAGGTAAAAGCAAGTTGGGTTGATGAGTCCGGCTTAGAAGAGACCCAGAAGAGTATTTTAATTTAATATAATCCATGTATGTAAAATAAATTTAAACAAAATCTTGTGCATAATAAGACTTGTAAATTACTCACGGGTTGAATTCCATATTTTATGTGAAATAGTTATATGTATGGTTAGTGATACTAGTTTTTCGTTAATTGTATGTTTAGTTTTTAGAATTCGATTATTTTGTAAAGATTGAACATGCGGACTTGTAGTTCTCCCACTACGGGAATCCAAAAGTCGGGATTCGGTGGGATCGGGACCTAATAGTGAGTCTATGATATTATATTGTTCACAAATATTAACATAATGTAATTTCAATAAGATGTAATTAATCTCACCATTTGTAGCCCAGGCTTAGTTGCATTCTTAGGTTAATTAGGACATAAATTCTAATGTGTAACGGATTTTGGAAAATTGCAGGACCTGGGTGTTCATCTGTGGCACTTGGAGCTGCTCAAGAGTTGGGTCCATTTCTCATAAAGAACGATGGTTTGATTTTGAACGACTTCTCGTGGAATAAAGGTATTTTTCGTTTATTTTCAATTCATTTTTCATAAAAAAATTGTGGGATTTTGATGTTTTATGTGACGTCCAGTTGCAAATATGATCTTCCTGGAGTCACCTGTGGGTGTTGGCTTTTCTTATACGAATAAAACAAGTGATTTAGAGCAACTCGGTGATCGACCCACAGCGGAGGATTCACTTGCGTTCTTGCTCGGATGGTTCCAGAGGTTTCCCCATTTCAAATCCAACGATTTCTACATTGCAGGAGAAAGCTATGCCGGTACTTCTTGTTCGATTTACTAATGATTGTAAAAGCTTAAACAATTTAGTTGAACTGGATTTAGTCCAAACTTATCTTGTTAATACGAAATTGACTATTTCAAGCTGAAACAATCATAATTTGATTATCAAATTTTACTTTAAAATGTGTCGTGATAATCTAGATATAAGTTTCAATTTTGAATCACTTATATAAGTCATGTCAAGTGATGTGACACTGTGGTGGTCCATTCTCGTCAAAAGTGAAGAGACCACGTGAATTGTTGTGAACTTTGAGTGTTCTATATAAGTAGTAACGTTTATCTTCAACTAGTATAAAGACTTTTAAGGTAAGACTCAAAAGCATAGTTGTGTGAATCTGGATTCAAAACAGATAATATTATATCATTAAGTAAATTTTTGATGTTACAGAAATTGTGTAGGTTAAGTCATCACAATTTACATTAATCTTGAGTCATTCGTCGTAGAACAAATTAGCCGTTGCAGCATGCTAAGACATATATGTGAACTTAGTTATGATATCATGTTAAAATACCGATAATCTCATCTCTTTCTTCCTACTTCAGGACATTATGCTCCTCAGCTTGCAGATATCATTTACGAAAACAACAAAGGAGCAAACAAAGATTCTCACATAAACCTAAAGGGTTTCATGGTAAGTCTCTCAATATCATAAATTGGCAAATCCCACATTTGTCGTGCGCAGAACTCAATCTT
This sequence comes from Begonia loranthoides, assembly GCA_022433065.1. Lineage (NCBI taxonomy): Eukaryota > Viridiplantae > Streptophyta > Magnoliopsida > Cucurbitales > Begoniaceae > Begonia > Begonia loranthoides. The sequence goes on along the minus strand of CM039472.1, from coordinate 2,512,825 downwards.
AAGATTTTATCAACTTCACTTATCAGATCGGAAATGCTGTGGTAGACGAAGAAACTGATACGAACGGAATGGTTGATTACGCGTGGAGCCATGCCGTAATATCGGACGAACTCCATGATTCTTTGCTTAAGGAATGCACTTTGGATAATGATAACCAAACCCAGCATTGCAGTGACAATCTCAAAGGCTTCTTGGAGGCTTATTCCCTTATTGATATATACAGCATTTATTCACCAGTTTGCGTCTCTTCTTCCCAGCAAACTTCTCCCAAGCTTTTCTTTCCTCCTCGTTTTCTCACAAAACATGTAAGAACCCCTCTTTTCCTTCAACAATTTTTTTCAAAAAAGTTGATTAATTAATAGTAAATTGTATATTAGCATTTGAATTTAGGGATAAAGAGCAAGTATATTCATATATTTTTTAGGCAAATGACTCGTTGAACTTAGAGACATTAGTAAATAAGTTATTGTCATTAGGATTGCAGTCAAAGAAATCATGTTGTTGTCGGATGATCTTTTCTGATGGGCAATTTTCACAGAGAAACAACAAATTGTTCAGAAAATTAGCTTATGGAGTTTGGAATCGTCGCCAAAATTACATCATATGTTAAGTTTTTCAACTTGTTTATCTAATTGCCAATTCTACTAAGAGTTGTTTCTCCTTGGAAATTGCTCAGTAGAGAAAATCACATGACAAAAATGTGATTTTTTTTACGACAATCATAACAACTAAAACTTAGTTACTAACATCTCTAAGTTAAGGGAGTGTTTTGCCTAAAAAAATACAAAAACTTACTTTTTGCCCCTAAAATAATATAATCATCCTTGTCTAAACTGTTTCATTGGTTTTGGTCTATTTTTGGCTAAAATATAGAGCCTCTGGCAAAATCTACCTTCGGGGTATGACCCATGTTCAGCCAGCAATGTGGAGAAATACTTTAACAGAGAAGACGTTCAAATGGCGCTGCATGCTAATGTCACCAAGCTGTCGTATCCTTACACTTTATGCAGGTAATTAATTACTTAATCCTTGATTATTGTAGCTCAATTATGAACCATCCTTCTCTGTACTGTTCAATAATGCAGCAGTAGAATCTACTATAGAGCCATGCATAGTTAATGCATTAGATTGTTGTCATTTAGTTGTCGGTACCTTTTAGAGGGAGAGTCTAGAGAGAGAAAGAGAATCCAGGGATTGTTGATGCATTAACTTTGAGGGTCTGAGAAAGTGGGAAGTGTCAAACGATCGAAATAGAGCTTTCCATGCTTGCTTTTTTGTCTTGAAAATTGAATATTAAATGAATGGCAGTGATATAATGGTCGACCTCTCTCTTTCATCTTCCTCGCAAAATGCCAAATCTACCTGAACTGTTTTCTGTCTTCATCAGTAGAAAAACGCAACTTTAATGATTCCTAATATTCATTTTATGGCATACCACGTTTTCAGCAGGGTAATCAGCCTCTGGGCCGACGCTGCTGATACAGTTCTTCCCACTATTCAGAAGCTCTTGAACGCAGGTTTACGCATCTGGATTTACAGGTAAAACCTCTATCTGGTATTTGATTAGTAATGGCTGCCGGGCGGGAGCTAGACTAAAATGGAAGAAAACCCCAACAACACTGTGAAGTATAGTCGTGAATTCTGCTGCTAATTTGTTGATAAAATGCAGTGGAGACACAGACGGTAGGGTTCCGGTGACGTCGTCGAGGTACAGCATAAAGAAGATGGGATTGAAAGTGGAGGAAGAATGGAGGGCGTGGTTTAGCAAGAAGCAAGTAGGAGGGTGGGTGGAAAGGTTCGAAGGAGGTCTGACCTTCGTTACAGTGAGAGGAGCAGGTCATCAGGTCCCAGTTTTTGCTCCCGAGGAGTCTCTTTCCATCTTCTCCCATTTTCTCTCTGCTCTTCCATTGCCTTCTTCTCGCTTCTAGCTCCTTCTTTACCCTACCAGTTCATCTTCTCTCTCCTCTCTCTCTCTCTCCCCCATCTTTTTCTGTCTGTACTGATTTCAACTTATGGAACGTAATAATTTTGTGTCAATAAAATTTTATATTATCTAAAATATGTTTTTTTTTTTTTAAATATATTTATTTATAAAAGTAATTTTTTCTTCTTAGGCAAACAAGCGCGACTATATGTTTTATGTTCTAACGTGACGATGGGTACGTTATTATCTTTAGATCGTTTCTTACGATTTGTACGTGATAATCTCTCACTCTCTCTTGTTGAATTTTCATTTGGTGAAGAACTTTTTTTTTAATTCCGTGAAGATGAGTCTATAATTAGGTATCCATCGTGTTTTGGGTCAAGGATAATTGGGTCATAACCCAAGAACAAACTTGTTAAAGTTAATAGGCCAAAAACAGACAATATCATGTGATGAGGTAGTGTCCACTTGTAGCATTGATATCAGAGTCACGTTTCAATTTCGATTGTGGCCGACGAATGAGTGTCGGAGCTTTATGGGAGTGGTTTGTCATTGTTCACCATGACAAGATCCCACATGGGACTTGGAGGTAGGTATGGGTTGTTTTATAAGTGGGTGCCTATTTTTACTTGTATAACTCGTTTTGGATTAAGGAAATTGGAGTCATGATCTGAAAACAAATATGTGAGAGTTAATGAGAGTCCAAAGGGAACAATATAGTGATGACATAATGCTCACTTGTAACAAGATCTTACCTTTGGAAGTCAATTGTCGCTTGATCTGTTTGTTTCATGTGAAAAGGCAGCAAAAGTGTGTGAAAAATCAAAATCGAAAGTTTTTAGACATAGTTGTCGAAGATTCCGCCGAATCATTGTCTCCAAATTACGGAGACTGGTATGATATTGAAGATTAGATTAGGTTTGGTTGAAAGTTTTTGGTATGAGTCTACGATTCGATTAGTCGTCGAGTTGAGTTGATATTCGTCGAAATGCAATCTCAATTTTTTATAACTTCTTTTTCTTAACATCTTAATTTTAGGCTGTATGAACTCTTGCAAAGAATCCAATATTCGCTAGGGATCCAAGGCAAATGCAATTTGAATCACTGTTCCTGTTTACCAGGTATTTATAATTTTTACGTTTAGATTTCGGTGTGACTCAAATTCTTTTGAGTTGGGCCGGTGAGTCTGCATTGTAGATTCATTTTATGGTTTTGTTTTATCTATAAATTGATGTAAGTTAGAGTCACAAAACTCGCAGTTGTATTTTGATCTTCATAGTAGATTTATTTTTCTGCTCATGGTTTTTTTTCCGTATGAATTTTTCCACGTAAATTTAGTGTTCTCACATCGTATTTTCTTTTTCCTCTTATCGTTCGATCTCTAACACTTATACATTAATTTGGCTATGGATCTTCGCTTTTTAGCATCTTCAGTTTAACAAACGCATCATGTCTACTATTGAAGCATCTTTATATTGTAGTAACTCGACCAGGAACCCTTTTCCTGATTTCCTCAGTAACCTTAAGACTAAGTTTGTTGTAAGAAAACCTACAGTAGGCTGTCTTCCTGTAGAAATTTCATTAATTTCATCACTTAAATAATTGAGATGAATGATGATGTTAAGCAGATGCAGAGGACATCATTGACATGGGCAGTAAACCCTCTGTCGCCGATCAACAGAAGCAAGTCCAAGAAAACATCCTTCCTCAAATGGATGAAATTCTTCTTTCTGATAAAAAAACAAATGATAGACGAGCCTGTTGAATCCCATTAACAGTAGGATGTGGCTTCTCGTGTTAGTGGCCTTGGTTTTGCTGTGGGAAGAAGTAACCATCCTACACCCACTAAGAGTCTTGGTAATGAGATTACAATGCAAGTCCATAAGTCTAGTTCAGTAGAATTCGGGTCGCACCAAAATCTAACTAGACAAAAGGCGATGTTAAAGGTTCGGACTGGCTTTGAAGAATCCTAAGTAAAGCTTTAGAGGGCCCTCAGTTGGGAACCAATGATGATGTTTTATAACAGAGGAACCCAATTTGCTTTTGGTCATTTTGCTAACCACCCGGCAAAGGGAATGGCACCTGCCACTCACTGAAAAATATATGAGAACATATACTCCAAATGTCACGAGGAAGCAACCTTTTGGTTCAAATCCAGACACATTGAGTCAGATATTCCTCTCCGACGAAGAAGTGCTGATGACCTACAGATTCTACCGCCGCCCACACCGTTATGGTATACACCAGTGGATGAAGAGGAAGATAAAAGGAGTCATGATATCCAGTTTCTGAAGACTAGCGTTTCCTGGACTTGCAGGAACATCTCAGCGTGGGACTTTTGGCCTTGAACATCAATATATTTGCCACATTTTTTTTGTGCTTTGTAGAGTGCTGATAATATTGGAATTTTCTGCCATTTCAACCCACATTTACACATCTGAGTTTTGCTTAGTTATGTGGACAGAGTTTGATGTTCTTATTAATGACAAAAGAGCAATAATTTGTGTCCAATTTTCCCTCATTTATGACATTATTTTACAATTTGATGAAGTTGGAAGTAACACTAACCAAGTTTGTTTTGAAATTATAAAAACTAAATAGTAATTGTGGCATTCCGTCTTGTGAAGGTCAAGAAAGGCTCAAGTGTGGATCCGACCTATATAAGGGGGACACAATCCCATATTGCTTGAGAGAGTAGAAAAATGCATGGTTTATAAGCATAGTTTCCCTCCCTATCTAGTACAACGCGTTTTTGGCTAACCAAAAAAATAAACTCGTGTGAGCTTCAGCCCAAAGTGGATAATATTGTACTGCGAGCACCAGGGAGACGTTACAAATGGGCGAAATTCCAACCGGAAGCATGGCCGACGAGGACGTCAGGTCCCCAAGGGTGGAAGATTGTGGCATCCCGCCCTGTGAAAGCCATGAAAGGTCTAAGTGTGAATTCGGCCTATATCAGGGGACACAATCCCACATCTCTTGTGGAGAGTAGAAAAATGCATGGTTTATAAGTATGGTTTCTCTCTCTACCTAGTACAACGCGTTTTTGGCTAACCCCAAGAAAAAACCCGTGCGGGCTTCTGCCCAAAGCAAAAAATATTACACTAGGAGCACCGGGGAACGTTATAGTAACTTCTTGTTATTTATTGATAGAATAATTACATGGTATTTAATAAAAAAATCATGATTATGGCGTCGGTGACAAGCAGATCTTAAACTACTTTTGCTAATAAATAAAATTTTGAACTACGAGAAATAAATAATGTAAATCTTGTTTTCGCATTTTTTGTTTAAAAAGCACGTCTCATACGCGCATTGTCCGCGTCCATCCGTCGACGTCCGCACTTTAATTATCGAACATCCATGCCAACTCACAACATCTGCGTGCAACTCGCGATCGTCTGCTAATTAAAGTACAAATATTCATGGGTTGGTGTAAACAACTCGTGCGTTGCTGACACATTTTTTTTATGAAAAACACAACTACCATATTTGTTTGTTCATTTTTTATAGTTAAAAATTTTATTATTAATCAAATTAGTTTAAAATTTAATTTGTGACGAATTTTTAATAATTATCCATAATTATAATAAATTATCGATAATAACCTTTTTTTTAAGATAATAATTAAATTCATTTTCTCAATAATATTACAGTATAAATATAAAATGCACACGTTACATATTTGATATTTGCACGGCTAAAAGAGGTGGAAGAAACGTTTAAGCAACCATTAACAATAATATCTCTATCGATTTTGTCCGACTCTCCCGAGTAATTGGAGAAGAAAGAAGACCGCCATTGAATGCATATCACTGGTAAGATTGCTTCCTGCTGTACGTAGTCATCGATAGTCTTTCACTGCGGTCTGTTGTTTGGTCTTACTTTGGTTGATTTGAAGAGAATCGTGTTGTTTAATTGGTCTGCTTTTCTCCTGCTCTTGGTTGTTGTTTTTTTACTGATCTTGTATGCGCAATCATCGTTTCTTCTTAATTTAGCCTCGACCATTGTTTTGTTCTGCTGCGAGGTATTAATTGGGTGTGTTAAAACTGTAAAATAGCTCTATTTTGTTTGATTTCGATTATCTTATTTCTGATCTGTTACTTTCCTCTTTTTCCCATACCCATACAATAGTGATTTTTGAAAATGAGTTTAAATTGTTTGATTTTTGGGTTGTCTTCGCAGAAAAAAGTTTCTAGGCATGGAAGTTCTTTCGTACAACTCCACGTCATGCTGTAATATTGTAGGTTTGAGACCGAAATTTGTGAGGAAAAGCTTGAATTCTGGCTCGAGGAAGTATAAAATTTCTTGTGATAAAATCAGTTCCGGACCACGCCTTAGGTTCTTTTCTGCTTCAGAACAATTTTGCTCTAGGAATTCCAATCTTTGCGAGGATTCCTTTTCACAGCGTAATAACTCTAAGGTGTACAGCACAAGCTATGATGGTTATGTAATTGATGGTGAAGAAGATGTGAGAAGTCTTTCAGAGACTGGGGAATCTGTTACTAAGGTCTTAATTCCTGGACTGCCTGATGAATCCAATGGAGAATCTGGTGCATCAGTTACTAGCTGTTTCTGGGAGTGGAAGCCTAAATTCAATGTTTACTATGAAAAAGCTGGGTGTGATAATGTCGGCTCCCCATCAGTGCTATTCCTTCCTGGTTTCGGTGTTGGCTCTTTCCATTATGAGAAACAGCTAAAGGATTTAGGACGAGATTATAGAGTCTGGGCAATAGATTTTCTTGGCCAGGGCATGTCATTGTCATTTGAAGATCCCGCTCCTCGATCAAAGGAGAGCAGTACATCAGGCAGAAAAGATATTTTCTGGGGTTTTGGAGATGAAGTTGAACCATGGGCGAGTGAGCTTGTTTACTCCATCGATTTGTGGCAAGATCAAGTTCGATACTTTATAGAGCAGGTATTGAACATTATATACTTTTAATTTTTATCTCATATTTTCCGCTGCATACATACTTTTGTGGAAATATGTTTAAGTCCCACACCTTGCTAATCTTCAAAGAATGGAAGGTGTTTGTCCACGTGTTTATCAACTGGTTATAGATAGTTCTTTTTATCATCATCCTTCTTGTTTCAAATCCCATTCTTAGGCTTCACAGATACAGTGGACTGTGAGTATATTTAAAGCTTTCTTCTGTTCATGGTTTAGACGTTAACTCCTTTCAAATAAAGCACTCAAAAGAGCATACTTAGCATGAAAAGTAAGCATTGAATGAATGAATGCTCAAAATCAACCTGCTTTGAGATATGTCTAATTGCTTATAAACAACCATACATCCGATCACAGTTAATTCAGGAGTTTAATTATAGGTTATTGGCGAGCCAGTATATATTGTTGGCAACTCTCTTGGAGGATACGTTGCATTGTACTTCGCAGCATGTAATCCTCAGTTGGTGAAAGGTGTTACTTTACTCAACGCAACGCCTTTTTGGGGATTTCTACCTAATCCTCTGCGATCTCCTAGACTTGCGAAATTCTTTCCATGGGCTGGAAAATTTCCTTTGCCTCCCAATGTGAGAAAACTCACGGAATATGTGTAAGTTTTATTACCAAACACTGAATCATGTTTTGCTTTTCTCCCATCTTTTCTTTATTACCGATGATCTTCATTTGCAGACTCTTATTTTTCGTTTTCTTTCAGCTGGCAGAAAATAAGCGATCCCGAAAGTATCGGAGAGATACTAAGGCAGGTGTATGCAGATCACTCAACAAAAGTCGAGAAAGTATTTTCTCGTATACTTGAAATAACGAGACATCCAGCCGCTGCCGCATCGTTTGCGTCCATCATGTTTGCTCCTCAGGCACAACTATCGTTTCAAGAGGCTTTATCGAGGTATAAATGTAGCAAATCAGAAGTTAAAACTCTTTAATATGAACATAAAAAGACAAGCACTTCCTTAATGTTTCCTCCGTTTTTCCTTCTTGTAGATGCCAAACGAATGACATTCCAGTTTGTCTCATGTATGGAAAAGAAGATCCTTGGGTAAAACCTGTTTGGGGACTCCAAGTTAAAAGGCAGATCCCAAAGGCACCTTATTATGAAATCAGCCCAGCCGGCCACTGTCCCCACGATGAAGTTCCAGAGGTAAACGTGCTTCTTTTACTCCTTTGAATTCAAGGATACCGTTGTATTCTGATGCATTTAAATTGTAAACTTTATCTTATTATGATTTATAGTAATTCTAGATTCATTTTATTCTATATTAATTCAATTGTGAGTCTTATAATCATGATTACAGGTTGTTAATTACTTATTACGTGGGTGGATCAGAAACATAGAGACCCAAGGCTTGGTAACTCTGCCTTTACTTGATGACTTAGTGAGAATCAACGACAGCATTGTCAAAGATTTAGAGTTCCCAAGAGATGATGGATCGAAGAAATCAGTCATGGTGCAAGTCTATGGATCTGGGTTTTCACTTTGGAATCAGATACGTTTGGCTATCAAATCCAGGTTTTTAAATGCAAAAATCAAATCATAAAGAAGACAGATAGATGAACTTAGTTCCCTGTATACTAATGGTTGACACTGACTCTGCATCTGTTAATAAAATCATTATTCATAGCTTCATCTGGGTACCATCTTCTCTTCTCTCTTTCTTCCATTGCAGAAAATAGTACAAATTGTTTGCAAAGAGCAGCATTGATGAGGTAGGTATCTACTGACGCGTAAAACCCAATATTTAAATCGATACATTTTTGTTCTAAGCAGGTGAGATAAAATCTGCATCATTCTGGGCCATGTCCATTGCCAAGATCCAGAGGGGGGCAATGGCGATCAGGAGGAAGCTTTATGTTGCTCGAGGAATCAAGTGGAACAAGCTTGAGATTCTCGCAGCTGCATATCTCGATCATGAATCCATCTGGGTCGTTGAAGAACAGTTGCTCAATCTCTGTTCCAGCCCCATCATCTTCCAATCTTCTCTTCATGTACTTCACTCCCAACTCTTTAAGCTTCTGCTCTATGGCTTCTACGTCTTCACACTGCCAAGAACAAAAACCAAGCCCCCATTCAGTAAAACAACCTCAAATAAATCATTTTAGATACTTCGATCACCTGGAAGGAGATGTGGTTGTCAATGGGGTCGAGGTGATGGGTATCTCCGACCAACCTGTGTTGGTCGTCTGCCTGAACCAGATGAACTCCGACGCCATAGTTGAAGAGCCAAGCTCCGTCTAAATGATCTAGAGCTTGGGGACGTTCCATCGGAACGAAACCCAGAACCTTCGTGTAGAACTCCATCGACTGTTTCACATTTCTGCATAACCTAGATACGTGGTTCAGCGCCATTAGAGGAAGTGGATGCTCCTCCTTCTCATCCTCAGTTTCTCCCTCATTCTTCTTCTTGATTTCCACACTTCCCAACTTTTCCCTCTCCATTCTTCCAAATCTCTCCCTCCCTCTCTCTTTCTGAGATTACTCCGTTTGTAGGATTGTGTTCGGTGGTCACTACGTTGGAACGGCGGTTGCGTGGATGGAAATTGCAAGCAGAAAGTAGTAGACGCGAACACTTGGAGCGGCGGCTGCTGACTTGCTTCGGCAGCCATTGAAGAGATTTCCTCAGCTCAAGGAAAAACATAAAAATATATATATAAATATACAAAAATGGAAGATGATAACATTGTTTAAGTTTTACTTCATCCTCAAGGTTTTGTCCCAATTTTTTTGTATAAATTGCAGGTCAGAGCTTCAAATTCAAGAATAAATGTTACTATCATCAACAATATGTACAAAATCAATCGACGTTACACCATTATACAATAAAAGTGTTCTAGAATGGGATGAACTACACGACCAGTCTACCAGTGTTTCTCCTTCTCCTTCTCCTCCTCCTCCATTGCTAAGCTACAGATAATTTGAGTTCTTCCTGCTAAAACTTCCGAGAAAAGCCGGTTTACCTGCTTCTCTATTCCTTCCAATTGCCTCTCGAATTCACCCACTTTTCTATCTACTTCCTTTTCCGCTTCGCCGCTCTCTCCGTCGTCTATGGCGCCGATTAGCCGACCCACTGCCTCGTTCAGGTCTCTTATTTCATTCAGCACCCACTTCTTCTCGCTTCCTTCTTTGTAAATTTCTGAGTCTAATCGGTTGAGTGTGTCCATTTTTACCTCCATGGCTGATTTTCTTAACTCCAAGTATGGGCTTTCGTCACCATGTAAACCAGTGACTGAGATTCCACATATCCATATACCTACACCTTGTAGAATCCTAAGAGCTTGGCGAATGATCGAATCTTTGGTGGGTTTGTTCTTCTTCCCTGGTTTCTCAGTCTCTTCGCTTTCGTTCTTCTTCAAATTGTTGTTGAATTTCTTGCGCTTAATTGGTTTCAAGCGGGCTTTCGCCGACGAAGGAGAAGTTTTCGCTCGAATTAGGGAGTAGGAGATCAAAATCCTCTCTCGCGAGAGATGAGAAAGCGATGAACTCATGGAATTAAAAAGCACCATTAAGTTCGACGAGTAGCTGAGATATTCATCTACAGAATCGCTTTTCCATTCGCCGAGTGGGTGCTCTAATTTCACTACCAGTTTGGCGAAAGCTTTGTTTATTTCAGGAATCACCAGCAGAAGCTGATGAATCCGTTCAAACGAGAAGAAATCTAACCTAGTATTCGAATTCAGCAACAACTGCCTGAGCAAATCAGAAACATCGGACTCAAAATCACGTAAAAAAACAGAGCAATCTCGAGGAAGACGATGATTATGGCGGTGGATGAGATCGTCTTCCAATCTGGAATCCGCCCAGAGTTCCATTTCTGGATACAGAGAGCTCCGAAAGATCGTAAGCAAGAGAATATCTTTTCTTCAGTAGGCTACACTCAGAAATGAGAATGGTATTTATAGACGAAGCAGTTGGATTTGAAAGCTTAAGGCGGGTCAAATACTCCACCTCCGTCAACAGAGACGAAAAACCAACGCGTCCGACTGTCTTCTTCGATTCTTCTGTCTTTGTTGCTCAAGCTTATCCACAATGGCGGTTGGGGGTCTACCCAGAAACAGGGAACACAATTCTAAATTCTTAAATCATTTTCACACGTCTATCTTAGACATTTTCTTCAATATTTTTCTCTACCAACCCAACCCAATTAGTATTTGTCTAATTAATTCAATTAATCTCTTTCGAGTCAAAAATAAAATTAGTCTTTTTTTTAATTATAATATTTAATTGGTGTCAGTCTAGAGGAGACATTTTTCAGTATTCTTGATTTTGATAAAAAAAAAAAAAAAGCCTTGATATACTGGGATATTTTTAATTAATATCTTAAAATTCAAAATTTAAAATTTGAGAAAATACAACCAAAATCCTTTGTTATTTTTGACGCATCAATTCTCTTAATTTTTTTTTGTTAACAAATTAACTATTAAATTATAAAAAAATGACGCTACTAACATCACTATCACATTTACTATTAACACTTTGACAACCAACTGCCGTGGTTTGACGATGAACCACAGCGGTTTATCATGAAACTGTCGAGATTTGTCATGAAATTGCTGCGGTTTTATCGTGAAACTGCAGTGGTTTGTCTTGAAATTGTGGTAGTTTGACAACGAACCGCATCGATTGACATGAAATCGCTGCAGTTTGACGATGAACAGCAGTGATTTGTCATTCGTGGTTTGTATAAAATCTTTGATTGCAAATTTGAGGGTTTAAACGTGTAATTTTAGGCTCGAGAAATGTGGGCCAAAAGTAAATCATTTATCGCGTCGTAGATCTCTGAGAGATCTTCAATTTGATATCTTATGGAACCAATTGTAACACTCGCAGCTAAAATTATGGTCGTTTGATGTTGAAGAGGTTAAATGACTCTACGAACTGCGGCCGTTTCACCAATTTTGGCACTTGTAGTCACTGCGGCTTGATGACGAACCGCGCCAATTTTGACACTCGTAGCCGTTGCGGCTTTAAATCAATTGGAATATAAAATGAGACTTTCTCAACCCCATTAATAGTTGGACTCTACACCTGACTTGACTGTCCTTACGTCGATAACGAACATTCTTTACCGCCTTTCAAAACATAAAACACTATACTACTCACACTTGATGACGCTCGTCTTAAATGACCGGAAGGAGTAGAGAGCTATCTTTCATCTATCTGTTAAAATGTGATGCTATACCTTTTGTCCTTGAGAATCGGCTGGGTATAGCGGGAAAGAGTTTGACGATCTAGTTACATATCAAATAAGATGGGAACTCCGTCTTGGGAATTTGAAGTATATATAGTTGCGTACTGGACTCCATCTACATAAGTAGAAGCATTCAAGAATCACTTGACAGTTCTTATTTCCATTTTTCTCATCTTGTTAACTGACTGCAGCGATTTCTCATTTCACGACAAATTGCTACAATTTCACGACAAGCCTTAGCGAATTAATGACAAACTATTGCGGTTTGTCGTCAAACTGTCGCAGTTTGTCTGCAAATAAAAAAAATTCATTATTTTTTCTGTAAAAAAATTTAGACAAACTGTGATTCTCTCATGGACTATAAAACATTATAAATCATTCGAAAACTACAAACATTAACATTCTTTTACAAAATCTTATAAATTATAAAATTTAAAATCTTCTAAATCTATTAAATCCAATCTAAAATTTTCTAAGTTCATTCTCCATGGATGTTAATTATTTTTCATTGAAAATCTATTATAAAATCACGTGTTCTTTCTATTTTGTTCTACGAGTATTTATTCTTTTGTATTGTAATTTTCAGAAAGTTGTTAATGAAGACGTTTATGACAATAATTTCTTCAAATTCATTGATTAAATTATTAATAATAATTAATTTATTACTAACAATAAACAATCATGGTTGATTTGTTCTTCTTTTTAACTTTTACACTTCGATGATGTGGGCGTTACCAACCAGTAATCTTCTCTTAGTAATTACGTTAAATTATCTGCGTGAGTTGCACGATAATTGAAAGACGAGAAGAAGAGCTTCTAATCAGAAGCTTCCTCTTCCTCCGACACCCTCACCAACTTCCAAAATTAATTGAAAAATTGAAAGATTTGCAAGTGTTGGAGCTGACGGATATGAGAATATGGCCAAATGGGCAGAATCTGTGGAATATTGAGTTGATTCATCGGTGGAAAATCCCAACTTTTTGGCTATCTCCAAAAACATTTGGTGGAAAATGCCGCGACCGAAATTGTGAGGAGTTCAACTGTGGAATATTGAGTTGATTCATCGGTGAGGATTGCTTTAGATACGCCGAGGAAGAAGGTCCTTGCGAACATTGGAGGCTTTGAGTTATATCTGTTCGAGCTCCTTCAGGATCGCCCATATTTTCTAAGAACTACAATTCTATATCCAGTAAAATAACTTCTCAGATTATCTCCCAAAAAAGAAGCTACAAAGTATTGTTGCAGAATCTCAAACTTCCGCCATTGTTGATTGGTTTCCATCCACCATCGATGCAGAGATATGGGTTTCCTTCCAGCTTCAATTTTAATCTCATTTTTGCTGAGGCTTTCTTCTCCACCAATTTCCGCAGCTCCACCGCCACTTTCGCAACGGAGTGGTAATTTTGCATATGGATTACTGGAACCCAATTCAGCCTCTGCCGATGTATCGCTCCAAAAACGGCCTCATACTCCGACACTCAGCTGGGCCACATGGCCACAGAGTGCGTCGATGATCGAGTTCGCTGCTGCAAACTTACCGCGGAGCCACGCGAGAATCGCGTCAATGGCGTCCGTCACAACCTTCGTCCTAGCTGAATTCTTCTCCGTTGTTGTGAGTTCAACTCCAACCTCATGTAGTAGAGCTCGATGATCCTCCGACGAAGCTCTCGCAGCCACCACCGAGATCACAACGAGTACCTTGTATCCAAATCTAGAATTCAACTTAGAAAGAAAGAGTCTTTTAGTTTGATATTTTTCTATACTTGCAGCGTAAGAGAGAGAGAGGAGTGACCTTTTTACCATGAATACTAACAATATTGTTGGTTGGTAACTCTGGAGTTTGAAGTTATCAATTAAACTTTTTGCAATATTGTATATTTTGAGACCAAACTTGTATAGTTTTACTTTTACAATTAACGAAAAATACGTTATATTAAGTAGGGAAGAGAATTTTTCCTACAAACCATGTATTTTTTACTCTCCTACTCGATGTGAAATATTGTGTGAGCTGAAAGTTAGATATAATCTGAGAGGAAGTGAATTAGATTTTTAAAATTTTTTTGAGTGATTAAGTAATCCAATCTAATTAAGTTAATATGAGGCAATTAATTTCAGAATAATTACTCAATCAAAGACAGCAGCAATGAACAATAAAAGGCAGGGTAAGAAATACAAAAGTGTGTTGTTAACGCGATTCGACAAAATACGCCTACGCTTTTCAAGGCTCTTCCTTGAAAATCTATTCACTTCAACCGTTCATGTTACAATTGATTAAATTTCACGGGCACTAATCCAACCGTTACAATAGCTTTTTTGCCAACCTCACGGATAACACAAGTACTTAATTACTTACCAATACTCTACTCCTCTCTTCATAATGGATATTACAACAATAATCTCACAAGAAGATGAAGTAAATTTTCTCTCAAGAATAGGGCTTAGAATGCTTTGGAAATAGAGGCTTTTTGCAGCACAAAACTCTTCTCAATAGTTGGTGTGTTTTTCTTCCCATGGAGTGCACCTGAAACTAGCCGTCACTTTTTGACTTTTGGGGTCCTTGCGGTTGACCTGTCACGACCCCGAGGCGGGCCGGACAGAAACGCCGTGCCAAACAACCCAATCCACAAAAAGGACTCGATCACCCAGCTCAAAGCTTGTTAAATTTATTGCGGAAGACTTATATAAATACTCAGTCGTAGCCCACTTGTGATGGGCCACGATCTATATAGTGATTGCGAGAATAATTTAATAATGCAAAATAATAGATTAAAAGAGTCCAAATGATATTGTGCATACAATCCAAGTTTCTTAGAAAACCAAATTAAGTAGATAACAGTTATCCAACAGTTTGCTTACTAAGAAATAAATGTTTAACTAAGGAAATGAACTAAAATAATTAGCAGCCGAGTCTTCAACCAAAACTCTAACCTGGGAAAAATGTAGTCTAAGGAGTGAGTAACTAACTCAGTAGGAAACTTATACTAAATGTAATGCGCATATAAAACTTGTTTTACTGTTGTCGTAAAAACCATGAGTTTCGGGAAATATACACGTTTTTCAAAACATTTGAAAAACTTTTTATCTTTTAGGAAAATTCGGCCCCAAAGGCCCCCGACAAGGCATTTAGAAATTATGGTTGTATACATAGACAATTATAAGTTAAAATATCTTCATCGTGTTTCATCTCTGAAACTGTAATCCATGAAAAGGGAGGAACACTCAGGGGCTCCTCCGACCAATCACACAAAAAAGCGGCGACTGTTTCCAGGAAGCACCTCATGAGCCTGGAGGAAGACAAATGACGACGGTCCGAAAACCTGGCTCGTCACCCGGGTTGTCAGCGACACGCCCGTAATATACACTCTGATCAGGTTTAGGGATTCAAAACCTAAGGAAGCCTCATCTCCTTCCTAATCTCATCTTTCATATAGCGCACAAGCAAAATATCTCCACATAGCAGGAGATGTACAGGGGATAGCTTCCTGATACTTGGACACTAAAACCGTCCAAAGTATCAAGAGGATTCATTGCCCCCAAAACAGTATCCAATATATCATCCTAAGAAATCAGATGCACGAAAGTAAACGTGTAAAACTCTCGTACATACATAATATAAAAAGCTGACATGCTGTTGAACAGTCCTCGTCAGGTTTTTCATGTGGTATCCCACAAAATACGTTTTTGAAAACCATGCAATGCAGTGCAAAACAACTCAGTATAAAACCCCTGCCTCATTGGCGGTCCTTATTCGTATACAAAGGTGCAACAACCTCGAGTACCAATTCGAAATCCTCAAACTCGTTAGAGCCTAAAAATATGTCAGACACAGGAATTTAAATCAAAATGTCAAAACAATGAGTGGAAAGGTCCTATATCGAAGGTAGGAGCCCAACCAAAGTGTAAGTGACATATCCAATAACTTCGACCAAATTCGCAATCTTTATCTATCATTATTCTTTAAACTCAAAATCCAACTTTAAACACTTAAACAATTTTTAAAATCCAAAATCTTATTTTCCTAACATTAACGGATTCCACATTAAAATTTAATTTGTGACGAATTTTTAATAATTATCCATAATTATAATAAATTATCGATAATTAAAATAATAAATTCCTTGTGTATTGACTAATGACGATAACCTATTTTGTTTTACAAGTTAATAATTAAATTCATTTTCTAAATAATATGACAGTATAAATATAAAATGCACATGATATATATTTGCACGGCTAAAAGAGGTGGAAGAAACGTTTAAGCAACCGTTAACAATAATATCTCTCCCGATTTTGTCCGACTCTCCCGAGTAATTGGAGAAGAAAGAAGACCGCCATTGAATGCAAATCACTGGTAAGATTGCTTCCTGCTGTACGTAGTCATCCACTGTGGGCTGTTGTTTGGTCTTACGTTGGTTGAATTGAAGAGAACCGTGTTGTTTAATTGGTCTGCTTTTTTCCTGCTCTTGATTGTTTTTTTGCTGATCTTGCATACGCAATCATCGTTTCTTCTTAATTTAGCTTCGACCATTGTTTTGTTCTGCTGCGAGGTATTAATTGGGTGTGTTAAAACTGTAAAATAGCTCTATTTTGTTTGATTTCGATCATCTTATTTCTGATCTGTTACTTTCCTTTTTTCCCATACCCACACAGATAGTGATTTTTTGAAAATGAGTTTAGGTTGTCTTCGCAGAAAAAAGTTTCCAGGCATGGAAGTTCTTTCGTACAACTCCACGTCATGCTGTAATATTGTAGGTTTAAGACCGAAATTTGTGGGAAAAAGCTTGAATTCTGGCTCGAGGAAGTATAAAATTTCTTGTGCACATCACCCTCCCCGATGTGCAGAAATGTCATCCCACGTCGGATTTGGGATAATTGGGTTGATCGTACTTATAATGGGTGGTGGCCCTCTCCCAGCATGATTGGTTTTTGGGCTTGAGCTCTCTTCGGCGGGTCCGCCCGAGGAGCAAAGCCGTGAGAGTGGTGTCGCCTCGGGCCTTGCCATGTATCCTGCGGGGTGGTGTCGGGCTGGGCCAGTCATGTATCCGAGAGCTGACAATATTATGTTGGGCTGACCATGGTTCACTGTGGGTGCACATCACTAACTTATTGCGTTTCTTTGACACAAATTTGTTTCTTGAATTAATTTTCGTTCGAAAATTTCCAATTCCAACTATATAACTGATTGACCAAAATTTCACACGTGGCCGCTACGTGACAATTCAAATAAACTTTTCAACGTTATGGCTGATTTTAACGGGAAAAGTTACACGTAGAATTTACTCTCTTGAAATTTCTTGAGTTTTACAACCCTTTTCTGTTGTTGAAGACAAAATCAAAATCTTGATCGACCCTTCCTGCCTTGATCGACTGTTTCTTCTTTCTCCAAAATGTCGGGTTGAATCTGTCCATTTTGCAGTTGACCGATCAGTTGACCTTTTCAATGTTGCTGAAAATCTCAAGCAATCTGTCATTTTTGAAGTCAACAGGTCGCTAAAAACCCCAAGCAATATGTCATTTTTACGGTCGACCTAACAATGCAGCTTCACAGAGTCGACCTTATGCACTGTTTTGTCGACCTCACAGTTCGTTTTTGCTTCTTTTGAATTTCTTTTGTCTCGAAACCTCGTACAATCGCTATAAGAACTTGAATAAACTTATTAGTAAAATAATACCCCTTAAACAATAAACATACTTAATTTAATATTAGTTAATTTGAATATTTTTATTTAATTCCAAACAACTTATCTCATAAATTTATTTATCGTCAAAACATTATTGTTTAGAAAACAAAAGTTAACACCAGCCCATCTTGTACAGACAAAAATATCCCAAGTGAGGGTCCGACCCATATTCGTGAAAGTCTGCAATCCCACATTACATAAAATAATAAAAAATGCATGGTTTATAAGTAAGTTTTTAGTTCTTACTTAGAACAACTCATTTTTTTTTTGTTAATTCTAATAATAAGACCGTGCATGATTCGACAAATAACAAACAATATTATAATATAAGGACCGAAGACATTATATAAACTTAATCCAAATACGACAAACTCAAATTTACATATTTTTATAGAATTAATTTTAATTTTTTACACTATTCCGTTTGGTTTACTATTTTAGTTTTCAACTCGAAAACCTAATTAGGTTAGCTCGTAATTCTGTTTGATCCGGCCTTAAACTTGGACCAAAACCAAACCAACCAAACAATTCCAATCACTAAGACAACCATGAATTTACAAGGTAAATGTGTATTGGGTGTAAGAACAAAGTTAAACTAAAAATATGCACATAACTTGTAATTGGTTGAAACAAAAAATTCAATGTGAGGACCGTCTTCAATACTGGAATCCAAACGGAATCCGCCTAAAAAAAAGGCAAAGAATCCCTAATTATCATCCACCCAATCAAAACTAAACCTTCTCTCCCAAACCCTAATCCCCCATTTTCAGCCCCCCCTGTCTAACCATCCCCCCTCCCTCCCGCCCGCCAGCCAGCTCAGTCCTAATTATTTCTCTCTTTTTAACTTTATTGCTAATAATATTTAATGACATTAATTATATTATTATATGTACGTTACGCTTGAAATAATTGTGAAATGACCATATAACCTCAAAGGATGGGTTTTGTTTTGGACAATAATGTAATTTCACTTTTGTTTCGATATAGAATCTCTGTTATTTTATCCAATTTTTACGTTATTATTCCAAAATACACCTGTGTAATGTTTCTTTTATTACCATTCTGCCCTTTCCCTCTCTTCTCGTGTGGGAAAGAGACGGATTCTTGGGTTGATTCTTCTTGAGGGGTATGTTTGTAATTTAGTTTTTCTTTGACCTATTTTTAATGCAGTTACTACAAACGGTTGCCTTGTTTCTCAGAATATTATATATAAATGCGTAGAGAGAGTTGAGATCCAAGCCGAGGAAGCCATTTTTTGTGTGTTGAAAATGGAAGCGAACCTTTGCTGCATTCTCCTCTTCTCTCTCATTGTTTCGTGCTCCGCTGGGGGAATCCATGGCAGAGGGCAAGGGGAAGCCCTTTCTCGACTGTACAGTTTAAAGCAGTTTGGAAGTGCCGGGGGAGTTGATACCAGTCTTTTCGAGGAGATTAAGACTCTAGACCCTTCGAGGATTAGTTCACACGATCAAAATCGTCTGAAAGAGCAGGATAAGATTGACAAATGGCCTGGACAGCCTCCTGTCGGATTCTCTCAGTACGGCGGTTATGTCACCGTCGATGCATCGGCCGGTCGAGCAATGTACTATTATTTGGCTGAAGCCGAAGATCAAGTGAAGGATTCTTTGCCTCTTCTCCTCTGGCTCAATGGAGGTAATTGGTTCGTTATTAATGTGGTAATATCATTTTATCTGTTTCCTCTCCTGAATCCCTAGATAGTTTTTCAAAGTTGGAAGCTTTTTGATCGGAGAATGTTAAATGTAATTTTCAATGATTGGTTGCTCCGATAACGGAGTTTTCAAAATTATTTAATTAGTTTCTTGTGAGGATTTCTCGCCGATCAAACTATAACCTTCTTCTTCTTTTTCTGAACTGTAATGAGTCTGTTAGATCAGAATCCCAACAAATCAACGAGATAGTCGGAGAGAGAAAACAATGGCCATTGAATTTCTCTTTAATTTCCTTTCTTAACCAAAAAAAAAGAGTGATTTTTCTTTTGTTTTCCTCTTTTATTTCCCGGGTGTTTCCCATTTTGATCAATCCTTGATCCTGTAAAATATCCGCCATTGTTGGGAAACTTATTCTGTATTGATTTTGATTTGCAGGGCCTGGCTGTTCATCTCTCGCTTATGGAGCAATGCAAGAACTGGGTCCATTTCGCGTCCGCAGCGATGGAAAAACGCTATTCAAGAATAGATACGCATGGAACAGAGGCATTATTTTCATTAAATTATCTGATAATATATTAGGCAATATAATAAAATAATAATAAAAATAATAAATATTTTATTTTTCAGCTGCAAATGTCTTGTTTTTGGAGTCACCAGCTGGAGTAGGGTTTTCATATTCGAATACAACGTCAGATTATGCCAAAAGTGGAGACGCTAGAACGGCTGAAGATAACTACGTGTTCTTGGTCAATTGGTTGAAGAGGTTTCCTGAATATAAGGACAGAGATTTCTATATTTCTGGAGAGAGCTACGCCGGCCATTATGTTCCTCAGCTTGCTCATACCATTCTGCACTACAACTCCAGATCTCCGGACACCGTCATCAACCTCAAGGGCATCATCGTATGAATCTCTCTCTCTCTCTCTCTCTAACTCAGTCAATCTTTCTCTCTCTATACATGCATAAGATAAAGCTAACCATAATCTCACACTAGAATAAAATTTTATCTCCCACTAGAATAAGGTCTTTTAAACTCAAATCCAAAAACAAGACTATATGAGATTTGGCTGAAAGTATCATCACATCGTTTTGTAAATTTCCTCCATGGTTTGTTTGTCTTTCACCCATTTGTCACCTAGTAGTACAAGACCTAATTTGAGAACGAAGCTGTGGGTTTCTCCCAAAATCAGATATCATTGCTCTGCAATGTGACACGACACATGACAGTACGACATTAACTTTGATTTATAGTAACTTAGCTTTGGTTTATGGTTGTGTTGGTTGAAGCTTTAGTATCTTCTAGTCGTTTTGTTTGTCTCTGACCTGTTTGTCAACTTTCCTCCACGTTCTTCCCCATAAAATTATCAATATTTTATAGTAGGTTTCTGTTTGTTCTTCTCTGCATTTCATTTGATTCCCATTTTCCACGATTCTAGACGCTTTCGCGTCATACCCACAATGCAGAAGAACTAACACAACTCTTTTTCTTGATGTGTTAATGCAGATTGGAAATGCAGTTATCAACGATGAAACTGACCAGAAAGGAATGTACGATTACTTCGCGACGCACGCCCTCATTTCCGATCAAACCAATCTTAAAATCCAAAAACTCTGCGATTTCTCACCAAATGCCACTTCTCAGTCTCTCGAGTGTATTTCGGCTTCTCGTGAAGCAGACAAAGACACGGGTTCCCTCGATATTTACAACATCTACGCCCCCCTCTGTTTCTCCTCCAACCTCACGTCCAAACCCAAAAAAGCTTTCGTAAGATATGCTCTTCTTCTTCTTCTTCTTCTTCTTCTATCACAGTAGGAGAGAGATTTTGAATATTTTCTGGGTTTCGCAGATATGGAGGTTTGATCCATGCAGTGATTATTATGTTTACGCTTACTTGAACAGCCCTGATGTTCAGAAAGCAATACACGCAAATGTGACGAAGCTTACTCACGACTGGGAGCCTTGCAGTGATATTATCAGCACATGGACAGATAGTCCTTCCACCATTATTCCACTTCTAAGAGAATTCATGGCCAATAATCTTCGAGTCTGGGTCTTCAGGTAAGCCGATGAACAAAATAAGTTGTCGATTCAGAGATGAAGAGCCTGATCTTTATTTATGGACTTGCAGTGGAGATACAGACGGAAGAGTGCCTGTAACTTCAACCAAATACTCCATTGACGCGATGAAGCTCCCTGTGAAAACTCCATGGTATCCGTGGTTCCTGCGTGGGGAGGTAAAAAATAATATATCTACAAAAAAGCCAGTCTTTTTCCGGTGATTTCCGTCTGTCGAATTGAATTCTTTGAAACCCTGACGTAATCTTTTTGGGTCTGTTTTGTTTGTTTTAGGTCGGAGGATATACACAAGTGTATGAAGGAGGTTTGACGTTTTCTACAGTAAGAGGGGCAGGTCATCAAGTTCCCAGCTATCAGCCTGGACGAGCGCTTTCTCTAATCAGCCACTTCCTTCGTGGAACTCTTTTACCCGATGCTTCCAAAAACTAACTTTCCAGCTTCTTCCTCGCAGCTTTTCTCCTGCAATTTTTCTTTTACATTTATTTTCTCGCCATTGTTGATAAAAATACCTTGGATCAATTGTTTCCTTAAAGTAAATCCTCCCCTTCAATGTTTCTTTTCTATCAAATTATATTTAATTTCGTACTAAATAACACATTTTGAAGTGATAAAAAATAGTGTCAATTTTTTTTTGCCAAGATGATAAAAAATAACAATTATTAATTAATTCGTTGCAACATCTCTTAGTCCCCCCATTATAATATTATCCGTTTTGGGTTGAATTATACACAATTTTATTATTGGAATTAGCTCAAATGTGTTGTACTAAGTAGTTAAGAGAAACTTATTTATAAATCATACATTTTCAACTTTCAATCAATGGATTCTGCACCCACTAATATGGATTAAACCCTCACAAAGTTCATGCTATTAGTATAAGAGTCCAGTTCTCGCCCACTAGATATTGTTTGCTTTGGGCCGACCTTTGGACTCTCATGGATTTGTTCCTAGCGATAGATAACCTTTGGCCCATCCCAAAACGCGTCTACTAGAGAAGGCGAGCTAGACACTTATATCATGTTCTCTTCCTCTCCCCTCAAGTCGATGTAAGATTGCACATTTTTCTATATGAGATGTCACAATCACCCCACCTTTGGGGGTCCACGTCCTCGTGAGACTGTGGCCACCATAGAGTTGGACTTGGATTTGATACCATTAGTATAAGAGTTCAGCTCCCACCCAGTAGATATTGTCTGTTTTGGGCCAACTTTTGGACCTTCACGGATTTGTTCCTGGCGATAGATAACCTTTGACCCATCTCAAAACGCGTCACAAAATAGGCTACCACATGGGTAATGTTATGTTTATCTTATACTTTTATCACCTAATTCTTACTGTCTAATACTCATTAGTTAGTGTAACTACCATGAAAAATTATAAATAATGAGTGTCGCATCATGAGCTGATAAAACAAAGGTAAAATTGAAGTGCAAACATAACATTACTCTTACCTAATTACGAATGCAATTATTTGTGATTAAATTAGATGACGAGCGTCTTCATCCCCAATTAAGTTGGAAGATAATAGCAGACTTTTTCATTAGTCACTAGCTATGTTATAAGCTAAATTAGAAAATATGTTACTTGTAATTAAAGTTTTTTTTAGTATTAAAAAGCAAATCCACTATTTTTAAGTTTCATTTAGTATTTCAATATATTTTTCCATATTTATTGGTTAATCTTGATTAATATTGAGAGGTCATATAAGATTTTCAATCAAATCACTAGCAAATATGATTACAAGACTTAATTAGTGCACCCTTGTTGGGCAACCAATTTTAAGGAAGTCAATCAGATACTCCATTATGGGCCTTACTACAAAAGCCCAAGTTTCTAGAAATTTGAGAAGCTCCCAATATGGGCCTTATTGCAAAAGCCCAATTAGAATTTCATAACTTAGAGCTTAATGGGTCTCGTTGCAAAAGCCCATTTAGAAAACGACAACCACTGACTCCTCTGTATCGTCTTCGCCGGGCCGATTCTGTCCAGCTGAATCTCTCGATTCGTGGATATCCATTTCTCTGCTCCAGCTATGGTTTGTATTCGCAAAGCCACCATTGATGACCTTCTGGCGATGCAAGCTTGCAACCTTTTCTGTCGTCTGGAGAATTACCAAATGAAATACTATGCCCTTAGCTTCTCTACGTTGCCGAAGATTATAATGGCTGAATCGTCGGTTTCGTTTTGGCCAAAATGGAAGAGGAAAGCAACGAGTGTCACGGCCATATTACCTCTCTCGCTGTTCTCCAAACTCATCGCAAACTAGGGTTAGCTACTAAGCTTATGAACGCTGCTCAAAACGCAATGGAGCAGGTTTATGGAGCTGAATACTTTTCTCTTCATGTGAGAAAGAGCAACATAGCGGCTTTCAATTTGTATACGGAGACTTTGGAGGCGAAATATTATGCGGATGGTGAGGATGCATATGAGAAAGCAGTTGAAGGGAAAGCCGGATCATGGCCATGCACATCACCATCACCATCATCATCGCGGGCATGGACACGAGAACTTACATCAGCACGGTGGTGGATGTTGTTCAGGCGAGGTAAAGAGCGCCGAGGTAAAATCTGAGTCAAAGGGTAACTCGTTCAAATCGGATTCGAAAGGCAATGTCAAAACATGATGATGCCAAGAGGTAACGCGGAAGTTGGAAAGAAGTGATTTTTTGCTCGAATTATGTGTGTTTTCTTTTTTAAATATCAGATTAAAGTCTTTAGTGATAGTGTATTTGCGTAGATGAAAGTCAATTACACCTGACAAGGATGAGAATTTAACTGTTCTCAATTTACTCTTTGAATCTAAGTTTTTCTTGAGCAGCTAATTATATATAATCGTTATGCTTGCGTTTTGTTTCTTTTGGCCACCTTCACTTTATTTTGTGTTGAATTTCTCTTTGAAAAATGTGCGAATACTTGCTTAATGAAATTTAACTTAATTTTTGTGTCAAGTACACTGGTCGAGATGAGATGCATAATACTTGTATGCTTGACTTTGTAAACGATAGCAGTCTTTTGGATCAATGATAGTCTTCATTAACCAAAACTAGGAGGCATCTTTGGTACCAACACCAAATAAGTGAATTAGCTTGGGCTGTGTGAAGTATGTGGTATATGAATAGAAGACGATTGACAAAGAACTCCAATACAGTTCTTAAAGTATTTAGGCATTATACTTCAAAATCCATTCCTTAATTAGTGACAAAAAGAAGCTTCTGACTTTGTTTATAGAACTCAGGGGAACATTAAAGCATTTTGGTTTTTTCATGAGGTTCGAAAAGATGTCTTGGATTCGAACTCCAATGTTTTTTTAAGTCCTTGAACCTCACACGTGAAGAGAAACTTCATTAAGTGTGAAAATATTATAGATTCTTAGCGCTTGAATTCGCTCTGCAAACATTTGCATATGAACCATTATCCAAATACAAGTCCCAAATGGTTGGATTCCAATAACTTAAGTCAGTACCTTTAGTAGCTTTGGGCATTCAAAGGATTTCAAAACTAGCTTGTCTACTTTGATGGGCTTTGCGATGCTTTGGTATTTGTGGAAGGTTATGCTTGATTTATATTATTGCCCTTTTTGTTTATTTGATAGGATTTGAGCCCAATTTTCTCTTAATTTGTGTTATAATTGGTATTTTTGAAATCTATTGATGTTAATTGTTATTAACATATGGTGTTACCTATTCTTCATATTTCATGAACTCTACAAATTTGTTGGTACTGGAAAATTGTTTTTTTTTCCTTTCATTTTTTATCAGAAATTGCAACTTAGTGCTATATTTTCTACTCCTATCATGAACTAGTATTATGGTTTTCAAGTTATGATCGAAGATCATAGGTGTTGAAAGGTACAATCTCAATCAGTATTTCTTATTTGTTTAAAAAATTCTTGTGCACTTGGAATTTCAACTCAATAACTAGCTCAACGTGATATATAGTTTGTGTGTTTCTCGTCTTTGATCATGATAATGTTGAGAATTGAATTCTGATTTTTCAGTTTTTAGTTCTTGTATGTTGTTGATGATTTAGATTTCGTCCGTCTTATCAACGCTTTTGACTCATCAAAATTCTTAATCTTAGTGCGTTGAAATGACATGTGTTATATGCTTAAAAATATTGTTGTTTGCTGTTATATACAGATGGAGTTGAACGTCAATCAACATTATCATTTAATATTAAGTGATTTCCATAACATTGAGGGTCGTCATGGTAAGTTGATCGGCTCTCAACATTTTGGACATCGTTCAGTATCCAAAAATAGTTTTCAATGTTCAACTAAGTGGAGGAAGTTTGTGATGGACAGAAAGTCGTTTGTAGTACATTTGAGTGACATCCACTAACATTATTTTGTTAGTGTAATGAAGTTGATTTGGGCCACATCATGTCCAACTGCACATGCATTATTTCCATTGAATTATTATCAACGTTGCATTATTGATCTACAATTGGATTACCCAAAAAAATACTTTATTTAATAATTATATTAAAGTTTCCATCCAATCTTATGATGAAATTGCATCATTTAATGTGATTTAACAGTTTTCTATCACATTCTTTTTAGAGGAGCCTCGCAAAGGGACAAATTCAACGATGAGATGGAAAGGAAGAAACAGAAGAGAGGTCCCTTCATAGAGCAAAGCAAGCCTACCTCTCTCCAATCACACACCTCGTAACCAACGTAAAAGAGACCAAACTGTCAGGGTGGTCTTACCTTCTCATACAACTCTGCTTCCTGCGCTCGAACTCCATGGCTGAAGCTCTCATCACCCCCCTTGTCGCAGATCTCCTTTCATACTTGGGTTCTGCTGCTTTCCGACAGATTGCACTGATCTATGGCGTAGAGGAGGAGCTTGCCAAGCTCAAGGACACTTTTTCTGCTATGCAGTCGGTGCTTCTTGACGCTGAGCAGAAGGCAGACCTGAGCCATGCCGTCAAGGATTGGCTTGGGAAGCTCAAGGATGCCGCTTACGATGCCGATGACTTACTCGATGAATTGTCCTACGAAACTCTGAAGCGAGAAGTGATTTCGAGGGATAATTTCGCCAGAAAGGTACGCATTTTCTTCTCCAAACTTATGTTCTGTGCGCAAATGACTCGCAAGATTAAGGAACTTAGGCAGAGACTAGATCATATAGCAGCTGATAGAGCCCAATTCCACTTCTCAGAAACAATAACGGATCAATCTAGGACAAGGGAAAGAGAATATACCCACTCCTTTGTTCCTGAAGAGGAAGTGATTGGTAGGGATGTAGAAAAAGAAGAAGTAGTGCAGCTTCTACTCAAAACCAATGAAAAACCAATTGTAGAAGGCTTGTCTGAAAGCAATTCGTGGATATTATTCAAGAAATTGGCTTTCAAAGAATGTGAAAAACCAGAGAGCCCGAACATGATTGAAATTGGGAAGGAAATTGTAGAGAAATGTAAGGGTGTTCCCCTTGTTATAAGGATCATAGGACGACTATTGTACTTTAAAACATCGGAAGCTAAATGGTTGTCTTTCAAAAATAACGAGCTGACAACAATCACACAACAAGAAAATGACATAACTCATGTTCTTAAACTCAGCTACAATCACCTTCCCTCTCATTTGAAGCCATGTTTTGCTTATTGTTCATTGTTCCCAAAAGATTACAAGTTTGAGAAAGATGAATTGATTAAGTTGTGGGCGGCTGAAGGATTAGTTCAATCACAAGGTGGGAATAAATGCTTAGAGGGTGTTGGTAATGAGTATTTTATGGAGTTGATATGGAGGTCTATTTTCCAAGATGTGGAAAGAAATGAAGAGGGTGAAGTAGAGGTGGCTAACGGGCAGGCTGGCCTCAGCCCGTTACTGTAGCGGGCCGAGCTCGGCTCGGACCGCTACAGTAACCGAGCGGGCTTGGCCCGGGCCCGGTAAGCGGTCCGAGCTGAGCCCGAATGCATGGGCTCACCAGCCCGCCAGCCCGGGGCTCGCGAGGCTGGTAAGCGGGCTGGCCCGGCGAGCCTGCCCGCCTGCGAGCCCGACAGAGCTCGTCGAGCTCAGACCTTGTGTCGAGCTCGCCTCGAGCTCGGACTGCCGAGCTCGACGCGAGGTTCGAGTTCGGAGCTCTGTCGAGCTCGACGGGCTCGACTCTCGAGCTCGAGTGGATCCGTCGCGAGCTCGACGGGATCTGTCGAGCTCGACAGATCTCGAGCTCGAGATCGTCGAGCTCGACAGATCTCGAGCTCGAGATCGTCGAGCTCGACAGATCTCGAGCTCGAGATCGTCGAGCTCGACAAATCTCGAGCTCGACGCTGTCGGATTCGTCGAGCTCGACGGGATCTGTCGAGCTCGACGAGATCTCGAGCTCGACAGATCTCGAGCTCGGAGCTCTGTCGATCGTCGAGCTGGAGCTGGAGGCTGTAATGGCACTGCCAGCCTGGCAGTGCCATTACATTATGGGTATTTGGCATTTGGCAACGGTCCTATGACCGTTGCCTGAATTTGGACTGTTGCTGGCAACGGTCCAAATTCAATGGACCGTTGCCAGCAACGGTCCTCTTCCCCCGCCCCCCTCTCTCTCTCTCTCTCTCTCTCTCTCTCTTCTTCTTCTTCTTCCCCTATAAATACCTCAATACTTTCTCCAATTTTTTCCACCAAATTTTCTCTCAATCACTTCAATCTCTCAATCTCTCAATTTCTCTCCCAACATCAAAAGATATATTTTATTTTATTTATTAGTACTTTTTTTAATTTAATGTGTATTACGAACTAACAATTTTTTTTTTTCAATTTTTGTAGTACTCGTATTCGTGGAAGTGATCACAACAATTGCATACAATTGTTTGGTGTGCGGTATCACTTTCACTCGTATTCGTATTCGTATTTTATTTTATTTTATTTTTTCGCAGTCAATTTTTATAATTATGGATCCACATGATTTTTTACTTGACACTTTCAATGACACAAATGATGATGATATTGAAGAAATTAGGGAAGATAATCTCACAATTGCAATTGATCAATCATCGGCACATGCATCCACATCGTCACCTAGAAAAAAAAGAAGTAAAACATCGGAGGTATGGAATAATTTTGAAATAAAAGATATTAAAATTAGTGGAAAAATAGAAAGTAGAGCACAATGTAAATATTGTATTAAACATTATGCATACGTATCCGGTAGTTCTACTAGCACACTTGGTAGGCATTATGAAAAATGTCACGCTAACAAGCAAGTGAAAGACCCTACACAAACACTCATAAATGCTAGTGGCAGTGGCAATTTTATGTATTCACATAATAAAATGAGAGAAGGAGTAACAAAATATATATCACAATCTGAAGCACCTTTATCTATGTTTGATAGCGAGTTATTTGAAAATTTTATGAAAGAGTATATTAATCCTAGTTTTAGACGAGTCCCTAGAAGTACGACGCGAAGTGATATTATTAAAATGTATAATCATATGAAAAATGAATTAATTGAGTTTTTTTCAAATGCTCTGTCTATGTCTATTTGTATTACTTCTGATTTATGGAGTGCACCTAATGCTTTAGGATATATTGTCGTAACTTCTCATTTTATTGATGACTCTTGGCAATTAAATAAAAGAATATTTGGATTTCGTAGTTGTGAATATCCACATAGTGGCGTTACCATTTATAGATATATTGTTGGAATTTTGCAAGAATATGCTATTAGAGATAGAATTTTTAGTATTACGCTAGATAATGCTGCTACTAACGATGTTGCAATTTTTGAATTTAAAAGGTTATTTCAATTAGATACGGCTCATAATACTCTTTTTCATATGAGATGTGTTTGTCATATTTTAAATTTAGTTGTTCGAGATGTCATGTCACATATTTCGCTATATATTGAATCTATTCGATCTGCAATTTCTTTTATTACTTCATCTAATACGCGACAACAAGAATATAAAGAATATTGTAAAATTGCTCAACTTAAACCAAGAAAATTAAAAACCGATGTAGATACAAGGTGGAATTCGACTTATTTAATGTTAGAAAATGCTAAGCCATATTGGTTAGTTATTTGTGCTTATATTAGTGAAAAAACAAAATGTATTACTCTTGATCATAATAGTTGCGATATTGCTAATTTATTTCTTGATTTTTTAAAACCATTTTATGAAGCTACAAATCAATGTTCGAGAATTTATTATCCCACTACTCATCTTGTTCTCCCACTTTTTATAAAATTAACGGGTACTTTTCAAATATTTAAACAAAGAAACGAATTTTGTGCATTAATTGAAAAAATGGAAAAAAAATTTAAAAAATATTGGCTTAACATACCTCATATTTTTTGTTTTGCATGCATAATGCATCCTAGATTTAAATTAGATGGAGTGCGTATAATGCTTGATAGAATTTCTTCTAATTTAGGTATTTCTTCTTCAATTAATGGTGCTCAATTAAGAAATGAAATTGATAATTTATTTTCTTCTTATGAAATTAAATATTCTAATAATCGTTCAATTCCTTCATATGATATGCATGCTAGTTCTAGTAGTGGTGCTTGTGGTGGAGATCCACATGATTTTATGTATGATATATTTAAGCAAATAGATAGCAATGTTCATTCTTATAATTCACAAAGAAATGAACTCGATATTTATCTTAACACCTACCATAACATTTCTTGCCCCGAGGATTTTGATATTTTGGCTTGGTGGAAAGTCAACTCTATTTCATTTCCTATTCTTTCTAGAATGGCACGTGATCTACTAACACCTCCGGTCTCTACAGTAGCATCGGAGTCTGCTTTTAGTGCAGGTGGACGTGTGTACGATGATAAACGAGGAAGACTTGCACCAGAAATCGTTGAGGCACTCATTTGCATGAAGGATTGGAACGACGCTGTGACGAGAGATCAACAACGAGAAGATGACATAGTTGAAGAATTCAAAAATTTGGATGTCGAAGACTAAATTTTTATTTAAATTTAAAATTGTAATTTTCATTTTCATATATTTTCTTTATCTTGTAAGTTGTGTTTTGAAGTTGTATTTTATATTTTCATTTTCATTTTCATTTTCATTTTGGAATTGTAATAAAAATATTTATTCAATTCAATAAAAAATATTTATTCCATTAAAATATTTATTCGAAGAATAAATTTTATATGGACCGGTGCTCCATTTATATGGACCGGTACCGGTACCGAAATGCCGGTTCCGTCCGGTTGTTCGGTATAAGATATTATTATTTGGCTCGTTAGGCTCGGCTCGTTAAGGCTCGTTAGGCTGGCTCGGCTCGTTAAGGCTCGGCAGGCTCGTTAGGCTCGGCTCGTTAGGCTCGGCTCGTTAAGCTCGGCTCGGCAGCTCGTTAGGCTCGGCTCGTCAAGCTCGGCAGGCTCGACGAGCCAGACTTTTTCAGGCTCGGCCGGCTCGGCTCGGCTCGTTAGCCACCTCTAGGGTGAAGCAACAAGATGCAAATTACACGATCTCATGCATGATTTAACACGATTAGTTGCAGTCGGAGAGTGTTTTGCTCCAGATTCAGACATTAAGGATATCAATGAACAAACTCGACGAGTATTATGTGATCGTGGATCAAAATGGTCTATATATTCAACACCACAACTCAAACCACATAAATTAAGAACATTGTTAACGTCAAGTTTGAGTGTTTTTTACGAGAGTAATGAGACTGGATTGGAAGAACATATATAATCTTTTAAATCGCTACGCATTTTGGATTTATCGTTTTTGGATCAAGAAGTACCTTTTTCAATTGGTCTGTTAAAGCACTTGAGACTTCTTAATCTTTCACGCAATACAAAGATAGAGTCGCTCCCAAGTTCAATAACTAAATTGCATAATTTGCAAACACTAAATCTCAGTTGTTGTGAATGCCTGAAAGAACTTCCCAGAGATATTGACAGTCTTATCAACTTGAGGCATCTTGACATTTCCTGGAATGATAACATGAAACTCCTTCCGAAATCCATAACTAAATTGCAATTTTTGCAAAAATTGGATCTCAAATATTGCTCACTTCTAGGAGTACTACCAGAAGATATCGGAAGTCTTGTCAACTTGAGGTATCTTGATCTTTCCGGAAATGGTGTCATAAAACAGCTTCCAAACTCCATTATTAAATTGCAGTTTTTGCACACCTTGATTTTGTGCAAGTGTAGAAGTCTAATAGAATTACCAAAAAATATTGGTAATATGGTAGACTTGAGGTTTCTTCATCTTGAATATAATCCATGTATGAAATTGCTTCCTAATTCAATAGCCAAATTGCAGAAATTGCAATCGTTGAATCTAGAAGGTTGTTCATCTCTAAGAAAACTGCCGAGAGATTTAAGCAATCTAGTAAACCTAAAGCATTTAAATCTTAAATATTGTAATCAATTGAGGGAAATGCCACTTGGATTAGATAAGTTGACTGCTCTTCAAACAATGAACTTGTATGTAGTGGGTCCCTCGATGTGCTCTGAAGATAGTGGGTTGTGTCAACTTAATACCCTTATCAACGTAATGGGAAAATTGCATATCCGAGGTTTACATCACTTGAGGAAAGATTCGTCCCAAGCCAACTCTGTAAACTTGAAAGATAATCATGGATTCCTTGATTTCTCCTTAGAATGGGAAGAATTAGGCTACAATCCTAGTGCTTTTGATCTGGATTTTGTGGTTTTGGAAAAACTGCATCCAAACAAAAATGTCGAAACTTTGAGTATATGTGGATATGGTGGAGTCAGATTATGCAGTTGGGTATCTGCATTACCGAATTTGACGGAAATCTCGATTATGAAATGTGAAAGATTGCAGAATCTTCCCCCATTCGATCGATTTCCAAATCTCCGAAAATTATGTTTAGAAGAATTAAGTCTTATAGAGTATGTGGACAATAATGAGGCGGTGGATGAATTTCATTCTGTTTTGTTTCCATCCTTACAATCCCTCACTCTTGGGAAGATGGATAAATTGAAGGGATGGTGGAAGCCGAGGGAATTTACTCCAAAAGATGCTTGTCAGAGCTTCCTTCTTCCATCATTTCATTGTCTCTCTAAATTATCTGTAAGGGGATGCTCTCAATTGATTTCCATCCTATCCCATGCTGAGGATGGCACCCGTTGGGAAGCACTTGATGGCCTTCGTTTTCTAAGGTTGGAGGGACTTCCAAAGCTTGCGAGTCTTCCTGAACATCTTCGACACTCAACCACTCTGCAGTCTCTTTCTATTATCGATTGTAATAATCTTCTTGAGCTGCCGGATTGGATTGGCGACCTTACTTCATTGCAGGAATTGGAAATTATAAAGTGCCCAAAAGTGACTTCATTTCCCGAAGGCATTCATCGACTTTCTTCTCTAAGGTATTTGGTTATCTTAGGTTGTAGCAGATTAGAGCAAAGATGCATGCCACTAGCAGGTGACAATTGGTTCAAGGTCGTTCACGTCAATGATGTCTACATTGGGAAGGTACTCGAAAACAATATTTTTAAAAATTTTTTTTTTCAATATTTCATCTTTTAACATGAGATATGTAATTAAATATTTTCAATTGTTTGATATTTTTTAAAGTTTTTTATTAACTAGCGTATTTAATATTAATAACTTTTAATTAATGTGGTATTTTAAAGGAGTTTAAAATTGATGATTATTAATTGGGTTTCACTCTTAAAATGATTTAAGTTCGATTAATAGTTAATAGATGATTGTTAAAATATATAATTAAAAGAAATAAAATTATTCATGAATTTGTGAATAAGGTATTTTTAATATTCGAAATTCTGTCTAATAAGGTATTTTTAGGGTCACGTGTGGTCAATTTTATTTGGAATATGTGAGAGTGTTTTATGCATATTATAAGTAGGTAATAAGATGATTAAATAAAAGGTTTAATTAAATAACAAATTTAATTTAATTAAAAAAGGGTAATTTTGTAACATAAACCGACGATACATCGAAATGTCATCGGATTGTTTACTCTGCGAATGTTGGGTTGTCGCTGCCAGCTGCAGGACGGGTTCTGGAGAGATGGCCTTGTCCCTGCATGTGTGCGGTAACCGGCCTCTCGGACTCGTTCCCAAATCGATTGTGAATGGG
This sequence comes from Begonia loranthoides, assembly GCA_022433065.1. Lineage (NCBI taxonomy): Eukaryota > Viridiplantae > Streptophyta > Magnoliopsida > Cucurbitales > Begoniaceae > Begonia > Begonia loranthoides. Next base: position 2,479,283 of record CM039472.1, on the reverse strand, counting down.
TGGTACTTTAGCAGAGCTCGTTTTCGTGGAGGATTCCACGAACGACCGCCTATTTGTAGGGAGGATAGGAAAAGGGGAAATCGGGGTTGCTCTCGCCTCGGTCGTTTGTCTCCTCGAGCGATTTCTCATCGGACGATTTCTAGGGTCCGAAGGTAAGACTTTTATCTTATGTCGGCGTTGTTTGGTTTGTCGGAATAATTTTGTTTTATATAATGTTAAAAATATTATATTAATGAATGAGGGAGGTAGGGTCAAGTGATTTCGGAGGAATTGACCACAATTTTTTTAGTCATATTTGTCTTCGGTCAACGATTTGCCGACGGGATACTGTCAGAAAGGTAATTCTAAATTAAGCTTCACGACGATGAGCAAAGCTATGCAGAGGGAAGTCTGAATTTTGAACCACACTCTGCACTCTACTCTGTTAGTCTACAACTTCTACTTTTTCAGGTTTCCCTTTCTATCTCTTTCGTCCCCTTCAAATTTCAAAGGCCTGTTTAAAGATTTTGCCAAACTTAAATATCAAAATCTCTCCACTTCATCCATTTGAGGACAGTTTTACAGCTTTTACCTCTTTCCACCTTTCTTACTTTCTGAAACTTCGCTTCCTCTTCTTCATTTCGTTGCTTGCTCAGCGGCTTCTCAGTTGCAGAGAATACATCTTCACACAAGGTTATTTCTTCTAATCTATTTGTTGCATTTTTTTATCACGCCTGCCCAGTTTATGTCGGTTATTCTTTGAGTTCTTGTTTTAGGCTTCACTGTTAATCTTGTTTTGGGTGTTCCATATTGAATGCTGAATGCTACCAATATGGTGATTTATTTAGGTACTTTGACGGAAGTTCCATTTCAGGTACATTTAGTCCATCAGATTTGAGAAAACGAGGATTTCTCCCTAATGGATTCTCACCCTGATTTTTTCAAAGTTATTCTTCCACATACTCTTTGTGATAAAAAACTGGTAAGAACTACCATTTTTTCTGCTGAAAGATCATCCATGTTCTTTCTTGCTTTGTTTTTTGTAGTTTGGGCTTCGCTTTGAATGATAGTGGATCATTTACATTATTTGCAGAGTCTTCCTCCTAGGTTTTTGAGTGAATATGGTGATTTGTTTTCGACAACCGTGCTTCTTAAGCTTCCAAATGACAGGGAGTGGAGAGTGGAACTAACAAGAGAAGAGGGTCGGGCTTGGTTGCAAAATGGTTGGCAAGAATTTGTTGAGTATTGCGGTCTAGACGTTGGTCACTTTGTAGTTTTTAGGTTTGACAGAGACTCATTCTTTCACGTGTCTATCTTCGACAAGTCTGGATTTGCGATCGACTACCCTTGCAATTATGAAACTGGAATCTTCAGCAAATTTGCAAACAATCGGGTAGCAAGAAAGAAGAGTTTAAAGAGGAAGATTGAAGATTGTACAATAAATACTTCTGCAAGAGAGGAAGATAAAGACAGACCATATTTCCATCGTTCTCCCGAAGAACCAGCTCCCAACTTAACTTCTGGGAATCCATATTTTAGGGTCGTCATATATCCTTCACATGTAAATGGCTCGTATTTTTTGGTAATACCTCAATCAAAAGCAACTTTGCTTGAAAGATTGAAATCAACTTTTACTGTCGCTTCATTTTTCTACTTTTGAGACAGAAAATCAACTTTGTCAAATTTTATATTCTCTCATTTTGGTGGCAGAGCATACCGACAAGCTTTGCCAAAACATACTTGAAGGCTTTTGACATGAAACGCCTTGGAGATGTAGTTCTGCAAGCTTCTGGTGGGAAGTGGGTGTCTAAGCTACATCCAAGGTCACAATACCGCGAGTTTGAAATACGCATCGGTTGCAAGACCTTTATGGTCGATAATAATGTGGAAATGGGCGATGTTTGTGTATTTGAGTTGATCAAGGAAGTCAAAGTTTTATTTAACGTCTTCATTTTTCGATTCTCCAAGAGCAAGAACAGTCACCATCGTGAAGGTTAGTGGGGAATATGCCCATCTATTAATCTTGCTTCTGTAAATTGTCGTCATAACTTATTGGCATTACATTGATGTCCATATATTTCTTTGTTTTGACAGAACTTCAAAGCAAACTCGATATATTCTGGCCAATGAGAGACCCAAAAAACCTGCCGTGTCCATCTTCAGGAGCTCTTACCACATCAGAAAGTTGCAGAGATCCCTTCTTTGAAGTCTCAATACGCTCTTATAACTTTAATCGTGGTTGCATGGTGAGTTCAATGATTACTCGTACTACAACTTTCTCAATACAAAGAGAGATGAATCTAGTTAACTTTTTGCAGAATTTGCCTGCTAAATTTAGAAAGTTGGTAAAAGAGGCAGAGACGGCGAAGCTTGTGGTTGGGGATAGAACTTGGGTTGTGAAGGTGAAGCAACGTGGACCGAGAGTAAACTTATCTGCCGGATGGACTGCATTTGCCAAGGACAATTCTTTGGAGGTCGATGATGTATGCATATTTGAACTCATTGACGAGAAAGATTGTGTGCTTAAAGTTTCTATTTTCAGATCTTGTGATTGAAGTGTCGTTAGTCGAGTTGGTGGACAACGAATTGTAACTATCGTAGCTTGTGATATTCTAGAACTAACATCTCTTATGCTGTTACGTTGTCTTAGTTGAATGCACTCTTAATGTTAAGATGATTATGCATTGTGGAAAGTGTTTATAAGTTATGTTAACTTGTTTAGGGTAAAACCCGTAAATTTTTGAATTTTACATTTTTAGGAAGACAGCAGCAACAACAATGTGAATATGGAAAGAATGTGTACACTACTAGCTTATAAATACTGCTTTGTTTGTATGAAGTTCTTGAAGAGTCAATTGGATGTCAAAATAGGGATGTACATTTTTTTCTGGCTAAAGATCTGAATCTTTCTCAAATTCCAGTGAAGATTATTATAAGCTCAGATGTTGATCGACTTCGAAAAGTCTGCATTAGTTGTTCCGAAAAAAGGATCAAGACATCTCGCATTAAAAACCCAAGACAAACAGGGATGTTGTACCAAGTTTCATGTTGATACTAATTGCAATGTATCTTCGAAAATCGAAGGGCTGATATTCGAAAACACAACGCATTTGGGCTGAACGAGCTGAAGAAACCTGCCAGCAAAATGGAAGATCAATACACATATAATGGTGAAATGTTACATAACAAAGCTACTGAGAGATACATATTGACGACTACACCAGACCAAATGAAACTCTTAAAGTAAAAGAGTTCAATCAGGATTAAACTAAAACCAGAGCAAAACAAGAGTAGTTGCAGAAAATGAGTCCATATTTTTCATGTCAACTCTTTGCGACAGGCCTTCATGTCAACTCGATGAGAGAATAAATCCCTGTTCTTCACCAGTTAAAGTTGTGTTTGAAAATGATGAGGATGATCAAAATGATGTTTTGATGTTTTGGGATCGGAGAATCAAGTTTCTCCTGTGCAGCCCCTTCAGCCAGTCTCATAAATTTGCTTTGAATGGAAGAGCAATCCATTGCTCTTCGCGGAGTTTGGAAAATATTATATACATTAACCTACACCTCCGGAAAATTTCTGATCTTCCATCCAAATGATGCCATATCTGTTTGCCATAATTTGGTGATGCAGGTGAAGATTATTGGGGTGGAGCCCATTGACACAAATGCAGTGCGCTGTCTCTTCACCATGGGAGGAGAATTATACTTGATTGAGTAGGACTGACAGCGAAGAGCAGAAGCCCAACTTCCATTGGAGATGAAATCTCTAATCAAAAGCTTCCTGTTTATTCTTCAGCGGAATTCAACCATTGTTGCAAAAGCTCTTTTTGGCTGGAGCTGGGAAATGGGAGGCTGACGAAGAATTGGTCAGCTTACAGAGAAATAGAAGGAGACGAAGAAGTAGAAGAGGAAACACAAAGGAGGAGAAACCATTGCTTGTTCTCCGAAGAAGCTAATTAGCAGCACCGGCCCGTGAACATACATTTTTCTTTTTTGTATGTTGGGGTCTCACCTTCTCACAGGTACGTGCTACACATTAAGTTAGTTGTGCAATTCATGAGAGATATTTTTTTACCGTTTATTAACTTTTCATAATTTTTTTTTTCAAATATAATTATAATTCTTAATTATTCTATACGAAATATAAAGCTCCATAGTAGAAAAAATTACCTAAATCTGTTGGATATCAAATTCTTAAAAACAATACGAGTTTTGTATGACATCTGAGAATAAAACCTGATACATCATTTTAAAAAAATATATCAAAACAATAACAGGAGTCACTATTTTATTATTTTTTTGTTTTCTTTTTTTAATATTTGTCAATTTTTCAATAATTTATTTTTCAATATCCAAGGTGTTTGAATTTGTAGAAATGAATTTATTGAATTAATGTTAAAGTTATGTAATTTAATTTATTGTCAATATCCAAGGTGTTTGAATTGTAACCCACACAAAAAATTGAATGAACATAAATTTAACAGATCTGCATCAAAAGTTTTTCTATAAAGTATAATACAAATTGAATGAACATAAATTTGTTCACATATTAAAATTGCTCTAACATATTGGTTTGATGGGTACACATGTCCCAACTTAGATAAATAATCATGTTGTGTTTATAGGCCAATACTTTCATCCTCGTAGTAAATCACCATTTCCTCAAAATTTTACTATTTTTCTTTCTATTTTTCTCTTTTCATTTTCTACTCAGTAGGGCTGACACATTGTGACAGCTTGCACTATAAACGTTAGCAAAGATCCAAGTGTGAGTCTTGACTATATCAATGAGAATGCATAATCATACATCGCTTGAAAAAGTAGAAAATACATAGTTTATAAGCATAGTTTTCCTCGTTACCTACTACAACACATTTTTTACTAACTCTAAAAAACAAAATCATACAGGCTTCGCCAAAAAGTAGACAATATTGTATTGAGAGCAATGAGGTACGTAACAAATTGTATCAGAGTGAAACCACAACTGAAAGTGTGCCCGGTGAAGATGTTGGATTCCCAAGGGCAGAAGATTGTGTCTGGAGGCCAAAAAAAACTCATGTGTAAGTCTGACCCATATCAGTTGGTGCACAATCTCACCTCGAGTGAAAGAGTAGAAAATGCATTATTTATAAGTAGAGTTTCTCTTCTAAATAATACAAACACATTTTAGACTAACTACAAAAATAAAATCGTACAAGTTTTGACGCAAATCAAATAATATTATGTGCCAGCTTTCTCTCTCTCCCTGCTAGTGAGAGAAACTTAAAAACGTCAACTAATTTGATTTCATCTTAAGTCTAACCTAATCTGCATTAAATCAGTATATTCTCATGCTCAGCTTGTTTCCATTCAAGGAACTTAAACAATGGGAACTTTGAGGAGATGCCAACCGATTGATCTGAACAAAACAGTACTCATCGGCAAACACTGCCAAAATGGGAAATCAACGGATTCATCGAGTACATCTCAGGCGGGCCTTAACCAGGCGGTGTGTTCTTCCAAGTGGCCCACGGAGTCCACGCAGTCAGGCTTGGAAATGAGACCTCCATCTCTCAGACCATAAAAGTGAAGCGAGGCTCTCTCTACGCTCTTACATTTGGAGCATCAAGAACCAACGCACATGATGAGGTCTTGGGAGTTTCAGTTCCTCCTCAAAGTGGAGATCTCCCTTTGCAGACTTTATACAGCAGCGATGGAGGCGATGTCTATGCTTGGGGATTCAGAGTGTTGGGCTCGACCCATATTTCATGGGTTGAGTATAAAAGAGGATTTTAATGAAACCCTAGATTGAGAGAGAGAGAAAGAAAGTGTGAGAGAAGAAGAAAAGACAGATTCGGATTTTTGGCCGGCAGTTTCAGAAAAGTTCAGTTTGCCGGAGTTTCGACCGTTGGATCTGCGTGAAATTTTGACAGCGGGTTCGTGACTTCCTGGGCATCAATCTGAACGGTGGACATCGTCGTCTGAGCTCTCCAAGGTGGCAGGTTAGGGTAAAAAAGGGACTGCACTTTCGGTAACCCTAGGTTTATCCTCTCTTACGGTTTTTTGTTATCTTCCAAGATTAAATTGTTCAATCTTGATGATTATTGTATGCCTCTGGTTTGTTGAACTAGAGAGAACTTTGGTGTACCCATTATTATTGTTGATAGTGGAAGTTTTAAGCGGCTTAATCGGGTCCTGTGGTTTTTACCCAATTTGGGGTTTTCCACGCTAAAAATTGGTGTTGTTGATCTCGTTATTTTTGTTGGTTTGCTTTGCCTATTTGATTACACAAAGAGAGAAAAAATGTATTTTTATTCCGCTGCGTATTTGGGTTCTTTTTCTCAACAAGTGGTATCAGAGCGCCAGGTTGAATTTGTGATTATTTTGTGTTTTTCAAATGGAAGAGTCAAGTAATATTAGTAATACTATGATTATGCTCACGACTACCAATTACTCGATATGGAAGTCATGAATGGAAGATTTATTGTGTTGTCTAGATTATGAAGACACACTTTTAGGAGATAAGGGCAAACCAAACGAGATGTCAGAAAAGGATTGGGTCAAGATGAACAGAAAGGCAGTTGGCAAAATTCGACAGTGGGTTGATAATAGTGTTTATCAGCATGTTGCCAATGAGACAAGCGCCAGCAAGGTTTGGGAGACTCTAAGGGAGTTGTATGAAAAGAAGAATGCACAGAATAAGGCTTTTCTTTTCAGGAAATTGATGTATCTTCGATACACAGATGGAACTCCAGTTTCTGATCACTTGAATGTTTTTCAGGGAATTCTGAATCAGTTGGCAGCACATGACATGAAGCTAGATGATGAGATACATGCTTTATGTTTGATTAGTTCATTGCTTGGTAGTTGGAAAACTCTTGTTGTTTCTCTTAGCAATTCCGCTCCAGATGGTGTTCTCACCTTGAAGATGGTGAAAGAAATTATGTTGAATGAAGAAAACAAAAGAAAAGAGCGAGGGCTAATAGCACAGAGTCAGGTGCTAGTTTCAAAGAGACAGTGTAGAAACAAGAGTATAAATCAGAAGAGCTGTGATAGTAATGACAGATCACGAAGGAAGTCTCAGAAAATGAATGACTTCAGATGTTTCTATTGTGACAAGCCAGTGCACAAGAAATCTCAATGCAGAAAATGGTTGAGAGAACAAAAACATGATCAGAAAGATAAAGAGAAAATTGATGATGGCAATACTACAACAGCTGTAGATGGAGATGTGACTAGTATTTGCGATGATAGTAGTATTAATCTCACATGTCAGGATCCTAGTTGGGTAGTAGATTCGGGTGCTTCATACCATGTTGCTTCTCACCGTGATGTATTTTCTACCTACAGTGTTGGTGAGTTTGGTCATGTGAAGATGGAGAACAATGTAGAGTGCAGGATAGTAGGCATGGGTGATGTCTACATGAATACTGATGCCGAATGCCGATTGCGTCTGAAGAATGTGAGACATGTTCCTGATATCCGTCTAAATTTGATCTCCACTGGTATACTTGATGACGAGGGATACCATAACCACTTTGGTGAAAGTAAATAAAAGCTCACTAAGGGGTCATTGGTGGTTGCCAGAGGAAAGAAACAGAATTCTCTTTATTTGGTGCAGGCTACTTCTTACGGGGGAGTAGTGAATACAGTTGAAGACTCGTCTACTCAACTATGGCATATGAGGCTTGGACACATGAGTGAGAAAGGTATTCAGAAGCTTTCTCAGAACCAGATAGTTCCTGGTTTGAAGTTTACAGAGCTAGAGGTATACACTCATTGTTCAGTTGGTAAACAACACAGGGTATCCTTTAAAAGCTTGCCTCCGACGAAAAGACCAAATGTGTTAGATTTGGTGCATACTGATATTTGCTCTATGGATACTATGAGTCTTGGTGGTGCTCGATATTATATTACCTTTATTGATGATCATTCCAGAAAGGTATGAGCCTATGCTTTGAAGACTAAAGATCAAGCTTTAGATTTCTTCAAACTTTTCCAAGCGTCAGTTGAGAGGGAAACTGGCAAGAAATTGAAATGTGTTCACTCAGATAATGGTGGTGAATACAGAGGGCCATTTGAGGAGTACTGTAGAACTCATGAGATCAAGTTTAGAAAAACAGAGCCAAAAACGCCGCAGCATAATGGAGTTGCAGAGAGAATGAACCGCATGATTAATGACAGGATTCGTTCTATGCTTTCTCATGCAAAGCTGCCGAAACCTTATTGGGGGGAGGCAATAAGTTTAGCGGTTGACTTGATAAATCTTTTCGCCTTCAGTTCCTTTGAATCATGATATACCTCAAAGGGTGTGGTCAGAGAAAGATATTTCGTATGGGCACTTGAGAGTTTTTGGCTGCAGGGCATTTGTAAATATCTCTAGAGATGAGAGATCTAAACTTGACAGTGAAACGAGGCAGTGTATTTTCATTGGGTACAGTCATGAGGAGTCTGGGTACAGATTTTGTGATCCGATTAACAAGAAAGTTATTAGAAGTAGAGATGCAGTCTTTTTGGAAGACCAAACCATTGCAGACTTTGATGAGACAGAGAAGCCAGAGTCTAGCAGTGAAGAGCAAGTTGATGCATGTACGGTTCGTGCACCTACAGTGCTTGATAACAGAGATACACAGACAGATGATCCTCTTCCAGTTGATAATGAATCAGTTGAAGAAAACCCAATAGAGCCATCGGTTGAGCCTCAGTTGAGAAGGTCCAACAGAGACAGGGAACCTTCTAGAAGATATTCTACCAATGATTATGTATTACTCACTGAAGGGGGGGAACCAAAGACTTATGAAAAGGTTCTTTCTCATGAGAAGAAAAACCAGTGGTTATATACAATGCAAGATGAGATAAAATCATTGCATAAGAACACCACTTATGACTTGGTGAAACTACCGAAGGGTAAGAGAGCTTTGAAAAACAAGCAGATGTTCATATTGAAGTCAGATGAGAACAACTTGCAGCCAAGGTATAAGGCAAGAACAGTTGTGAAAGGATTCAGTCAAACAAAAGGTTTTGACTATGATGTAAATGGATCTGACATGATGATAAAAACTTTGCCTCAAGAGAAGCTTAAAACTTGCAGGCAGAAAGCGGGCGCGCTAGAGCCCGATATATGAGCCGAGGGGGAGATTTGTTGGGCTCGGCCCATATTTCATGGGTTGAGTATAAAAGGGGGTTTTAATGAAACCCTAGATTGAGAGAGAACAAAACATAGAGAGAGAAAGAAAGTGAGAGAGAAGAAGAAAAGACAGATTCGGATTATTGGCCGACAGTTTCAGAAAAGTTCAGTTTTTCAGAGTTTCGACCATTGGATCGGCGTGAAATTTTGACAGCGGGTTAGTGACTTCCTGGGCATCAATCTGAACGGTGGAGATCGTCGTCTGAGCTCTCCAAGGCGGCAGGTTAGGGTAAAAACGAGACTGCACTTTCGGTAACCCTAAGTTTATCATCTCTTACGGTTTTTTGTTATCTTCTAAGAATAGATTGTTCAATCTTGATGATTATTGTATGCCTCTAGTTTGTTGAACTAGAGAGAACTTTGGTGTACCCATTATTATTGTTGATAGTGGAAGTTTTAAGCGGCCTAATCGGGTCCTGTGGTTTTTACCCAATTTGGGGTTTTCCACGCTAAAAATTGGTGTTGTTGATTTCGTTATTTTTGTTGGTTTGCTTTGCCTATTTGATTACACAAAGAGAGAAAAAAAGTATTTTATTCCGCTACGTATTTAGGTTCTTTTTCTCAACACAGAGCCATTGCTGATTTAGTAAATGTCATCTTCCATAACCCTGGAGTTCAAGAAGATCCTGCTTGCGGGCCACTTATAGATGCTGTTGCTATCAAAGAGATCTTCCCTCTATTGCCCACCAAATGTAAGTATATGCGAGTCTTCATTTGCTAATAACAATATAAAAAATTAGTAAATCACTCAAACTTCAAAACATAGATTTATTGCAGCAATTTTCGCCATGATCATACAAGGTCCTGATTTCTTAATTCAAGTATCTATTTTCAATATGATAATAGAAGACAGTCTAAAGTGTAGTTCATCGCTATGGAAAACTAAATCTGGACATTTTGTTACCTTGTCTTGATCTGCTGATGTTTAGCGCTGATCAATTCTTGCAGATAACTTGGTTAAAAACAATGGATTAGAAGAGGGTCCTCATGGATTAGTTAACTCATCAAATGGGGGATCTTGCTCCCTTCCAGACAGGAAGATCGCACATCCCCACTTTCGGGTTGGCTCATTGAATCTCTAAAAGCTGTCAAGTTCATAGATTCAAAGCATTTCAACGTCCCATTTGGACGGGCTGCGATTGAGCTTGTTGCAGGGAGAGAAAGCGCCATCGCCCAAATTATCAGAAAAAATTTCAATCAGAGTCTATAACCTGGCATTCACAGTTGGAGATGCCAAAAATGGCTCCCAAGGGTCAATGACTGTTGAAGCTTTTGCAGGAAAGAGTACTCTCAAAGTCCTATTCGAGTCCCCATGGAAGGGGAATGTTCAAAACTGCTAGTTTCAAATTCAAAACTGATTCAGATAGAACAAGAATCACATTCTTCAGCACATATTACCACACTAGGATGGATGACTTAGGCTCTCTCTGCGGCCTGTTATAGATGAAGTACAAGTTTTCCCTTCTAAATAAATGGGTTTCAATTCATTTCAAAAATAGACTATGAAGTATGAACGTTGATGATTTTGCCACTAGAATCAATATGAGCAATTTTCTATTTTCTGTTCAAGTGTTCTAACGTTGCACATACTAGAAAATACCTATAAATATTGTGTGATATAAGGTTGAAATTAGCTTGCTCTGGTTAAGCAAGCAACTTTACCGCCCAACTTTTGAGCCTAATATAAGATATATAACCAAATTCATCCTACACAACAAGAAAGTATAACCAAATATAAGATATAACCAAATTCATTTCAATACATCTGTAAACTGAAGATATCATGTTAAATAGACTACAATGTTTATTATCAATCATATTGACATTCTCAATTGAAGTTATTTGATCCCAACTCAAAAAGTGCTACGAAAATATGTGAATTGCACTTAAGAGAGAGAGAGACCATACTGCATAACAAATTACACAACTTCTAGAACTTTAATCAAGGAATGACTAATCTGTTATTGAATTAATGAAAACTAAATACTTTTTAATTGGTGGAGAAATTATGCTTCACTGACCATCATCTAAATTACCCAGAAGACACTTCTTCAATAAGAACTCGAAATTCACCGAAGCATGATATTTATCTAAACAAAGAAAGATTGCAACATGTCTCTTGCAATGTCATATGTTGAAACAATAAATAAATAAACAAGTCTCTTAAATTTAAGAGCAAGAATCAATATTTCCCAACTAACATAACCAATAAAGTGATCATGGCTACGTCAAGTAGAATCTTAAGCTTTGAACTTTGTTGAACTATGTCAGTAAAGGAGGTTTGAGTAAAAGTAAATTTTATGGTGCATTGATGTGTCAAATCCAATCAACTTACAATTCTAGGCCTATTGAGTAATGCACTAGTGCCAATTAAATTGTATGACATGGTCAAGAATGTTTGTACAAACTCTCAAATTATGTCAAGAAAATGTCAAGAAAATGTCATACCTGCAAAATGCCAGAAAGAATTATGATCTCCCGAATAAACTACTTCCACAATTAAATATATAATGCAGACAAACAAGGAAATTTGATGTGCGAATGTAATTGATTAAATTATGACTTTAACAAATAAAATTTATCAATCAGATCAAAAAATGTTATGACCAGTCACTAAAATAATAACAGCTTACCAACAAGAAGTTTATAATGTACAATGTTTAGAATGATGTTTATACCTCCGGGGTGAAATTTCATATACGGAGATATGTTATACACACGACCTTTCAGCACAGTCCACATGCAATCTTCTGTTTGGTGTTGTTTGACTTCAATCACATGAAAATTTTCAAATGCATATAGTTTTCCCAAATAAATCTTTTATTAGTTGTTCTATGACTTTGAACCTTAGAAATTACACAAAATAAATGCATTTAATGATGGAAAAGGCAATGTTAAAATTTTTTCATAGTGAAGAACCAATTGTTGATGAAAATTCAGGTGAGAACAAAGCCTATCAATTGACTTGCAGAAAAATAAAATACAGCAAGACCATCACTCAAGGAGAAATAAATATTGATTCATAGTTAAAAAACAAATTTTATTACTTTACTTTTTCACTACTAAAAGACTAATTGGAAACTGAAAATTTTAATTACCAGTAAAACAACCATACCAACAGAGATAATTAGGCAATGCAACAAACCAAATAAGCATAAAAAATGAAAATTCATGGGTAGCTATACCAGCAAGATCAAGGTGAGTTTGAGTGAGCTTAAGCCAGTCCATTTGGCTATACTCTTTTTCATATGGAACCTTAGCTCGAACTGTAGGCTTACGAGCAACAGTTTTCAGTTATTCTTCATTCTCCGCAGGTTTTTCAGGATCTCCTGATACTAATTGTCTTGATGATTTATTTAATTGTTTTGAAGATGACATCTTGATGAAATTGAAAGACAAAGAACCAACTTTTTCCTGCTTCATGGACAAGCTGTTATTTGGCAATACCCCATCATTGGGACTGCTACAACTAGCGTGTGAGACATTGTCATTTGTGGCAATACCATTTATGTCTAACAGAAGATATTTTGACTCAAGCACATCTTGGCCATCTTGTAGTCCAACCTAAATGTCAATAATCATTTTATTAATGAAAAGATAAAATACCACATAATCATTTGCAGCTCGACAAGGAGGGAGCTTGTACTACTTAATAATCCATTGGGAAAAATATTATAAAGACAGAGACTCTAAAGCAAATAGTGAGCTTGCCCGACAAAATGTAAAATCATTATTGCCAGCCATCTCACACTTCCAGAAATTATAAGGTATTAATTGTTGAAAATTGATATAGAAAATCTCACTCAAGTTTTGATACCAATTGTTGAGAATCGAATGTGAAAAATCCTAAGAAAGATTCAAAATCCTTATTACAGAAAGCTCAATCAGAGCGCGAGCATCATCAAGTTGATGATTCAGAACCAGAAATTGAGGAGGATCCTCTGGAATACCAGTTAACAAGAGATAGGTCCAGGAGAGTTATAAAGCCAGTCCAACGACTGAGATATGCTGATATAATAGCATATGCACTGCTTGTATCTTGTGATTTAGATAAGAATGAGCCAGTTTCATATAAACAGGTAATAGTGTGCCCAGACTCAAAAATTGGAAAAGGGCAATGGAGGAAGAAATGGAATCTCTAATGAAAAATAAAACTTGGACCCTTGTTAGACGACCTCCTCTACAGAAAATAATAGGTTACAAGTGGGTTTACAAGCTAAAGGAAGGATTAAATCCTACAGATCCACCCAAATATAAAGCTAGATTGGTGGCAAAGGGATTTTCACAGAGGGAGGGGATAGATTACACTGAAGTTTTCTCTCCCGTGGTAAAACAAACGTCCATTAGAATTCTATTGTCCATCGTGGCTGTACAAGATCTGGAACTAGAACAAATGGATGTAAAGACTGCGTTTTTACATGGTAACATTGAAGAAAGAATATATCTTACGCAACCGGAAGGGTTTGAATCCTCTGATACCTCTCAAGTTTGTATGTTGCACAAATCACTTTATGGCCTAAAATAGTCACCCCGACAGTGGAACAAACGTTTCAATTCCTTTGCATCAGAGATTGGTTTTACGAGAAGTAATTACGATCAGTGTGTTTATAAAAGAGGAGAGGGAATTTTCATCTATATGCTGCTGTACGTTGATGATATCCTCATTGCAGGGAAAAACACTGAAAAAATCTCAAAGTTGAAATCAGACCTTGGCAAGGAATTTGATATGAAGGATCTTGGATAAGCTAAACGGATTCTGGGGATTGAAATTTACAGAAACAGAAATGATAGAACCATTCATTTGTCACAGAAGCTCTATCTTACAAAGGTCTTGAACAGATTTGAGTTTGTTAGAGAAAAGCCAGTTTCAACACCTTTGGGAGCTCATTTCAGGTTAAGTAAAAACCAATGCCCCACAACTGACGTTGAAAAACAGTGGATGGATAGAATTCCTTACTCAAACATATTGGGTAGCCTGATGTATGCAATGATATCCACAAGGCCTGATATTGCTTATGCAATAAGTGTAACAAGCAGGTTTATGTCAAATCCGGGTAAAGCTCACTGACATGCGTTAAAATGGGTGATGAGGTATATTTCAGGATCACTGAATTTCAAGCTAAAGCTGGGAGGACAGAACTTGAGTAAAGATGTAATAGTTGGATTTGTAGATGCAGATTATGCAGGATGCATTGATACAAAGAAATCTATATCAGGCTACATATTTGCTATGTTCGGCGGAGCAATCTGTTGGAAGGCAACTCTGCAGAAAGTGGTAGCTTTATCAACCACAGAGTCTGAGTACATGTCTGCGTGTGAAGGTATTAAGGAAGCAATGTGGCTGCAGGGTTTGGTTCAGGATTTTGGTATTGACAGTTCAAACATGATTGTTTACTGTGATAACCAAAGTGCCGTGCATTTAGCGAAGAATCCAGTCTTTCATAGCAGGACGAAACACATTGATGTTAAATACCATTTCATGAGAGAGGTAATATCTCATGGGAAAATTCATTTGGAGAAGGTAAGTACATATCATAATCCTGCAGATTTGTTTACTAAAGTCTTATCGATAGTTAAGTTCAAGCATTGTTTGAACTTAGTGAATATAAAGGAAGAATAAAATTCTGTAAAATGATGATAAAACGTTCGAGTATTTCTTATTAGGAAATATGAGTCAAGGTGGAGAATTGTGGAGGTGACTCAGATTTACACATGTTAATGTCTACTTCCTGGTGGTTAATCATCTGTTAAGCGAAGTGGTGACGTGGTGAGTCAGTTAGCATGAAGTATAAAAGGACATGCATAGATTCAGAAGGAAGTATGAGGTTCGAGAAAATTGCTCTGTTTGAGTTCAAGGGAACAGGGTGTTTCAGAGTGATACTGTTCACGTAAGGGAGAAGACTTGACGTGGGATCTCTCGTTCTTTGATTCTGTCTTCTGTAAGATTGTTCTTTCATACATGCTTATAGTAAATCAATTCTTGTATCTGTAATCTTGATTTGATCAATAAGAAAGGAAAGGTCGGCGTGTTCATCCGTGGACGTAGGACATTCAAGTCCGAACCACGTAAACTTTCTGTGTTGCTGTTCTTTATTTCTTATGCTAGTTATTGTTGATCGATACTATTGTATTCATTGAACGCGAACACCACAATAATAAAATTAATATTATCTCAAAGATCGACAATTAACTCTTTATTCTTGAATAGAATAATTTGCGATGATGTCATATAGCTTGACAAAATTGGCAGAACACCTAATCTAGAGATTAGTCAAATGAACTCAAGTTGTGTGTGTAGCATTTTAGTATCCATCCTCCCACTACATCTTTAACTATTCTTATCAAATGCTTTTATTATAATGTCTATTGGAAACTTGAAAAAAATTTCATCTTTTATTCCCTTCATGACTTCTGATGATCTTTTACAGCTTGACAACTGTTACAGGATTAAACAACAGTAAATATCAGATAACTAGAGGAAAGATAAACATTATAAGGGTATCTTGTGTTAAATAATTTGGAAGAGATGTGTTATAAGCAAGAGGAACTTGACGGAGTTTTAGAATTTGAAGTCATGGCCTTTCTCCTTCATTGCGGAACCTACTAATTAGAGATATCCCAAAAGTAACTTCGCTTCCCAAATGAATTCACCGACTCTCTTCTCTTCGTATATTGACAATCATAGGTTGTAACAATTGAAGGAAAGGAAATGGTGTATGTCAGTCTATAAATTGACACACAGTTTCTCTTCGAAAATTTCTCCAAAATGTTGAAATTGGCTGCTTCACAGAATGCAGCAGAAATGACAGAGAGGAAGAGAGACCGATTTGGAGAAGGATGAGGGAAAGACTTCTTGTTCATAGAAGGGTGTGTGATTTCCTGGATAAAAACCAAATGCTCTCCTGGAAAAATAATAGTCAGCTTGAAAGAAAAATTGAAGGAAGAAAATAAATTATTTAATTTTTAAAATAAAAAAGATTTGATTAGAATTTATTAGATATTAGAGGGTTAGGTTGAGGGTTGCTTTAATTAAAAGGATGGTGGGAGGCTATTCCAGGTTAGAGTAATGCTATAATACAAAATTCGATGTCAATGAGGAAAGTAATTGATTCCCTTCACACCAGTCTTTCCAAACTTTCTTGATCTTTTAAATAATTACAATAAAAAATAATGACAAATGAAAGTCTTTCTCTAGTACAAAAATACAAGTGGTGCGACAAATGCATGTTGTGATGAGATGAAAATGTGCATCGTCAACATTTTATGCATGTGCAATGAAAACATCATAAAAATACATATAGCTGTATAAAATATATATTTTTTTTTCTAAACATTTTCTAACAATATTGTGGCAAAACTTATTATATGTCTTGATCAATTAAAAACAAAATTTTACACTGTTTAGAAGAGCGCAGACTTCTGCAGAAGCACGACTTTAGTAGTGGAAGCACATACTTCCCCAAAAAGATTGACATTCCACGCTCTAATTGACACATAAACCTTGCATAGACTTAACTCTTGCAGTCGCATGTGTTCCTTAGAAATTTGCCTTCCGCGGACGTGCATCTCTTAAGTTATTATGAAAACTTATGTTTTTGCGGACACATACTCAACATAGTGAGCAATCTCTGTGAAAAGAAGTATGTGCAACCTTGAGTGGAGTATACTGTAATACCCCGTGTTCCTCCATTTTTCCTCGATATTGTAAATTAGATCTATTTTTGGTCATCTATGACATTATTGGAGTTGGTTATGTTTAACTTAAGTGTTGGAATAAGTAGTTATAAATTAGATTAAGTGTGGAAATAGTTTGTTTGGTATTTTGGTGTGAGTGTCCGGGTTGAGGACGCAGAGGACGCAGTTCTGCGTCCTCACTGGCCTCTTTTGTGGACGTCGCGGACGAGGCAGACGCCATTTTTAGCGTCCGATTTGCCTATGGACTATCTTGCTTGTTGCGGACGGTTCAACCGGACGAGGCGGACGCCATTTTTAGCGTCCGATTTGCCTCTGGACTATCCTGCTTTGTTGCGGACGGTTCAAGCGGACGAGGCGGACGCCATTTTTAGCTTCCGATATGCCTCTGTCTTCAGTTTTGCCTAATGCGGACGCGGCGGACGATGGGTGAGGACGGCAATTGGCGTCCGCCAGATCGCAGAATCGCGGGATTGAGTTGATCAACCACTCCATCCCCATGCCATCCTTAATGCAACGACCTTCAGTCATCCCCCTAAGCTAGACCCGACCTAAGGCAGCTAAATTAAGGGTTTTAATTAGCCTAGGGAGGGTTAGGGGATGGGGAAATGGATGGGTTGAAGACTTTTGCCTATTTGTTTTAGTAAAATATGCAATTGCTGGTACCTTGTCTATGAAGCCCTCCTCCCACGAAAGTTGGAGTTCATTTTGGAGTGTGGAATCTGCTGGAGAGTGTGTGGGAGCTGAGTGAGCTTTGGTGGAGGAGAAAGTGAGAGGAAAGGCTTGAAATCAAGGATTTGCGCAAGATTTGTAGGGAGACTTCTACACCTCCGAATTTCTTCAAGAAAACCAAGGTAAGGAATAGGTCTTGGCATTCCAAATGCCCTATATCACAAGTAATGGTCTCATGTTTAGGTCAAAAAGTAGGAATGAATGTTGGTTATTGTGGTTTCCTTTATTGTGTTGATATAGTTGCTAGTTTCCACTTTGTTATTGTTGAAGTTACTGTCGAATGCATGTCCTTGGATTATGGAATTAGCATAGCATGAAATCTTTGATTGATTAACATCCTACTGTGCTCGTTTTATGCATGCAACTCCGTTCGGAGTTTGGGACTGGTTAGGATTAGAAAGGTACTTAAATTGCCTAAGATTCTCCATGCTTCTAAGTTTGGTTAATTGAAAATGTAGGGTGCACGTATGCTAGATTTACTCAAGTAATTCCGTTTATAAATTTCATGCTAGGTTTGAGTGCCTTGTTCCACAATGCCTATTAACCTGTTAAGTTGTCATAATTATGTGTTTCATTGTGTTAATCATGTTCTCATCGAATTGTCCTCTAAATGTGAATTATTAGAGTTTAAGGATGAGGTTCATGGTCTTAGCAACCTTAGGAAATACCACCACTTGGGAGGTATTCATGAAGTGAGCTAAATGAATTAATGATGTATGTAAGAGGGAGTTAGAGACCGAGTTAATGGTTCAGAATCTAATCGGTGGACAAAATGAAAGATGTTCCCGCCCATGGGATTTATGTGAAACGAAACGAAACGAAACGAAACAAAACGAAATGAAATGAATGATGGTCCACTATAGGGTATTGGATTCCGAAACTCACCCCCATTGCCCGCTAGGGTTCCCTAATTCCGTTTATAAATTTCATGCTAGGTTTGAGTGCCTTGTTCCACTATGCCTATTAACCTGTTAAGTTGTCATAATTATGTGTTTCATCGTGTTAATCATGTTCTCATCGAATTGTCCTCTAAATGTGAATTATTAGAGTTTAAGGATGAGGTTCATGGTCTTAGCAACCTTAGGAAATACCACCACTTGGGAGGTATTCATGAAGTGAGCTAAATGAATTAATGATGTATGTAAGAGGGAGTTAGAGACCGGGTTAATGGTTCGGAATCTAATCGGTGGACAAAATGAAAGATGTTCACGCCCATGGGATTTATGTGAAACGAAACGAAACGAAACAAAACAAAACGAAATGAAATGAATGATGGTCCACTATAGGGTATTGGATTCCGAAACTCACCCCCATTGCCCGCTAGGGTTCCCTAATTCCGTTTATAAATTTCATGCTAGGTTTGAGTGCCTTGTTCCACAATGCCTATTAACCTGTTAAGTTGTCATAATTATGTGTTTCATCGTGTTAATCATGTTCTCATCGAATTGTCCTCTAAATGTGAATTATTAGAGTTTAAGGATGAGGTTCATGGTCTTAGCAACCTTAGGAAATACCACCACTTGGGAGGTATTCATGAAGTGAGCTAAATGAATTAATGATGTATGTAAGAGGGAGTTAGAGACCGGGTTAATGGTTCGGAATCTAATCGGTGGACAAAATGAAAGATGTTCTCGCCCATGGGATTTATGTGAAACGAAACGAAACAAAACGAAATGAAATGAATGATGGTCCACTCTAGGGTATTGGATTCCGAAACTCACCCCCATTGCCCGCTAGGGTTCCCTAACCTCCCAACTCGATCCTTTTCGAGTAAAAGATGACGATAAGTAAATACGTTTGTTGAAATCCTTCCGACGGCATATGAGTGAGAGGCATTTGATGTGTTATTGTATTGTTTGTTCTCGTTCCTTACTAAGCCTGTTTTTGGGCTTACAGTGTCTACTTGTGGTGTAGGTAACCATGAGTCGATCTATCCAGAGGTAGATGAAGGGGAGTTTCTCGTGGAGGAGGCGAGTTATCCGACGATGTAGACTTGTGGTTGTGGCCCTCCTAAGTAAAGAAAATGGTTGTTTTAATTAAGTCCTTTTTTTGAGGTCAAATGTTTTGATTAAGTTGTTCTATTTTGGATTGTACAACCTAACACTTAATTCCGCTTAAGAACTCTGACTTGGTTTTTATGAATGAACGCTCTAGTTTTAAAAAGGAAAAATTTTATTTCCGCTATATTTTTATTTATGAAAAAAGGATTTTAAAAGACGGGTCGTTACATATACAGATTATAGCATAGTACGATACAACAAAGAATTCAATAATAGTTGAGGAAATGAATGTTCCTGATGTAGTAAACAATGGCGCTCTAGTTGAGAAAGAAGTTAACTCTTGTTAAGAATCAAATAGTATCACATAATATATAGAATAAATATTATTGTTCTTATTTATAATTTCTTAATTATAGAAATATATATTATGTAATATAATTCCTTTATTAGAATATCTTATTTTAGGAATTATAATAATTCCCTATAGTGTAGATAACATACTTAACGGCATCACTAGTCTGGAATATCCAACTTCTCAATATTGCCATAGCAAATGGTAAAGATAACATATTTGACGGCACACTCCCAATCCCTCCAAAATACATTGCTTCCCTCACTCTTCAACTAAATCCAGACTTCAGCCTCTGGCAACGATACAATAGGCTCATTATGAGTCGGATTTTTTCTTCCCTCTTGGGCAGCATCCTCCCCCAAATCGTCTGCTATAATATTGCAGCTGAGATTTGGAGTGCTCTCGGCCGGTTGTACGCCTCCTCTTCTATGGCTCGCATCACGGATCTACGCACTCAGCTTCACTGTATCTCCAAAGATGGTCTATCCGCTGCCACCTATATCCAAAAAAATCACATCATTATGCAACCCCCTTGATGCTATTAGTGAGCTAGTAAGCTACAATGACCACATCATCTACTTCCTCGGCAGCCTAGGCAGTGACTATAATCCCTTCGTTACTTTGATCACTAGTCGTGCCGACAAACCTTCTCTGGAGGAGATTCACAGCCTCCTCCTCAGTTACGAGTTCCGACTGGAAAAGCAAAACTCAGTTGCGCAGCTTCCTTCTCAGATCTCCCTTCAAGCCAATGCCGTCTTCAGCCCAGCTCCCTATCGTCCTCCACGGCTGCCATCCTCACGCCCTAATCCTAGCTCCAGTGGTCTTCTTGGGTCTCCACACCCAACTCATCCTCCATGGCGCTAGAACCGACCCATACCACCTTTTAAGCCCAAATGCAAAATACACAGCATGTTGGGCCATACGGCCCTAGTTTGTTACCACTGCCAAAATCCCCCCTATATGCCCAGCCAACATCCTTCTTCTATGCCCAGCCCACTTAACAATCCATCCTTTCCTTTTGGCCCACCCAACCACTCTCCCTTTGTTCATGGCCCACCCAAAACAACTCCCTCTCAGCA
Organism: Begonia loranthoides; assembly: GCA_022433065.1. Lineage (NCBI taxonomy): Eukaryota > Viridiplantae > Streptophyta > Magnoliopsida > Cucurbitales > Begoniaceae > Begonia > Begonia loranthoides. The sequence continues at coordinate 2,458,281 of CM039472.1, read as the reverse complement.
TCTTACTCACGCCTACAATGCTACATTTCTCCCTCCACTTGGCTACTCTCCCTTGTCTCAATCCACCTCACCATCATCTTCCTAGCTTCTCGACAATGGTGCAACTCACTACTTCACTCCGTCTGCTTCCACCATGACGGACTCCACTCTTTATTTGGGCTCGGCGCACATTGTCACTGTGAGTGGTAAGACTCTGCCTATTTCTAATATTGGTCGCACTGTCATACCAAGGAGATAATTATGCTATGCAGCAAACCAAATAAGCATAAAAAATGAAAATCCATGAGTAGGTATACCAGCAAGATCAAGGTGAGTTCGAGTGAGCTTAAGCGAGTTCATTTTTCATAAGGAACCTTAGCTCGAACTGTAGGCTTACGAGCAACAATTTTCAGTTCTTCTACATTCTCCGCAGGTTTTTCAGGATCTCTTGATACTAATTGTCTTGATGATTTATTTAATTGTTTTGAAGATGGCATCTTGATAAAATTGAAAGACAAAGAACCAACTTTTTCCTGCTTCCTGGACGAGCTGTTATTTGCCAATACCCCATCATTGGGACTGCTACAACTAGCGTGTGAGACATTGTCATTTGTGGCAATACCATTTATGTCTAACAGAAGATATTTTGACTCAAGCACATCTTGGCCATCTTGTAGTCCAACTTAAATGTCAACAATCATTTTAGTATTGAAAAGATAAAGTGAAAATAACACTGCAGACCCTATAGTTCGAGATAAATGACAAGTTAAATTTTAGAGAAATTTTTTTAACAATTAAAACCTTGAACTATAAAAAATTATCGCCGACAACCTCGCAGTCAAGTTTTCTGTCCAAATCCGTCAAATCTAATTCCTCAATTAACTTCAAACGTTTTTCTCTCAATGTCGATCTCGTTCGTCGGCGTTGATCCTTAAAATCGATGTTGATTCTACAATAAAAATGAATTTCAAAGTCGAAGATTCAAAAATTTTGAACTTTTTTACTGTAAAATGACGATTTTTGAAGGAGAACCATCCGTTTTAGGTTAAAAGACGATTTTTAACATATAACGAACGTCCGTCTTACGCCGAGGGACGTCCGTTATAAGTTAAATACGCATTTTAAACTACAATGGACGTCCTTCATGTTGAGGGACGTCCATTTTAATTTTATTATTAATAAAAAAACATTAAATTACTGTTTTAACTCTAAAAAATTTATCAGTATTAATTTTATAAGGACAAAATAGTAATTTGACAGACAAGTGGCAGACAGCTGTCCCCCACTTATCTGTCAAATTACTCTTTTGTCTTTATAAAAATAATACTGAGAACTTTTTTAGGGTTAAAACATTAATTTAATGTTTTTTTATTAATAATAAAACTAAAATGGACGTGCCTCAGCACGAAGGACGTCCATTGTAGGTTAAAACGCGCATTTTAACCTATAACGGACGTCCCTCAGCGTAAGACGGACGTCCGTTATATGTTGAAATGCGTATTTAACCTATAACGGACGTCCCTCAGCGTATAACGGACGTCCGTTATATGTTAAAAATCTTCTTTTAACCTAAAACGGACGGTTTTCCTTCAAAAATCGTCGTTTTACAATTAGAAAGGTCGAAATTTTTGAATATTCAACTTTGAAATTCATTTTTATGGAAGAACTTACATCGATTTTAAGAATCAACGCCAACGAACGATATTGATATTGAGGAAATTTTTTTTCAAGTTAACTGAATAGTTATATATGACGGATTGGACGGAAAACTTGACTGCGAGGTTGACGGTGTTAATTTTTAATAGTTCAAGGTTTTAGTTGTTAAAAAAATTCTCCAAAGTCTGACTTGTCATTGATCCCAAACTATAGGGTCTCCAGTGTTAATTTCCCAAAGATAAAATACCACATAATCATATACAACTCAACAAGGAGGGAGCTTATAGTACTTAATAATCCCTTGGGAAAAATATTACAAAGACAGATCATGAGACTGTAAAGCACATAGCGAGCTTGCCTGACAAAATGTAAAATCATCATTACCAACCATCTCACACTTCTATAAATTATAAGGTATCAATTGTTTAAAATTGATATAGAGAAATTCACCCACACTCTAATACCAATTGTTGAGCATCGAACGTAAAACGAAAAAAAAAAACAGTGAAAGTAGAGATACCAAGATTTACGTGGAAAAGCCTAACGGGGAAAAACTACAAATAGAGAAAAAATTCACTGATCAGAAATCAGGGTACAATAAGTTTTGCGACTTAAACATTAATATATAGATAAAATAAATAACTCTAATATTGGATATGAGCCCGACCAACCCAACTAGTCACACAAAATTTTGCAGATGGAAGAATAAATCTTTGAAAGAAAGTATTAAGAGGCATGAATACATCCTTGCTTTACAACTAGCCCTGAAACTTGGTCAGAAGGTTTGTATTATCAGTTGTAGTCCACAACTCACTAACTTAGAACTGTCAGTGAGATTTCATTTCAGCCCTTTGAAAATACTCATTATGACCTCTGTTATAGGTGTTTGATGTTGGTTGTGGAATAGGTGGAATTTTGGGAGAAATATCTCAATTTAGGTGTGTTAAGAATCGAACGTGAAACAGAAAATGAGAACTGCGGAAACAAAGACACCAAGATTTACGTGAAAAATCCTAATTGGAAAAAACCACGGGCACGTGAGAAATCACTATGAGGAAAATCAAGGTACAATGAGTTTTGCGACTCAAGCATCAATATATAGAAAAATTAAATAACCCTAATATTGGATATGGGCCCAACCTGACCCAACTAGAATTCAGGTCACATTCGAACTCTAACATTCTCTACCTTGACACGAATTTCACCTTAGAGATTCAATGCAGGTCTCACAACCCACCCCAAAATGAATCCAGAACACTAAACTCTGACAATCTCCATCTTCAAAGAAATTTCAATGTAAGGCGAACTGCAAAACTCCAACAAAAAATAACCTCCTCTTCCACAAAGGCCCCTGCTGGGCCAACTCAATATCTGGTACGGATCAAGTTTAAGCTCCGCTTAAACTTGAGAGACACACTTGGAGAGAAATCACATCTTCTCCATTGTACCACCGAATTATCAGAGATGATGCAACAAACTGCATGTGAATATGTTGAATACATACTCTCGAACACACTCAATGTATAACCCACTGTAGATGTTTCACTATATCGTCGTGGAGCTTTACCATTTCTTTTGGTTCTGCCTTTGACGATACCTCTCTAACGTGAAACTGTAACTGAAATTGGAGATGATGCGGTGACTCCATCACGCTGGACATCTGTAATAGGCAGACGCGGTCGATTCTGATGTGGATTCAAAATCTAACTTGAACTTCACCTGAGAACCCGACTTCCTCTGAGTCTTCTCCAATATTTCTTTTGAAGGTGAATTCACAAACTTTCTAGCCTCATTACCCATCACCGTAGAACCCTGTAATACAAACAAATTTGCAGAGCTTTTGTGTCCCTTTAATTTGATGAGAGCACCCCTACTGATCTTTATACTCCACCTACAGCGTTGTACTTGTACCCTTTCGAATCCAGAGTACTCAACAAGATCGGATTCTTCTTTAACTCGGGAACATGTCACACATTACCCAGTGTCCTCTCAACTCCATCAAACATTCTGATTCTGACGGTACCGATACCAGCTATCTTGCAAGGTGTGTTATTGCCCATTAACGTCATCGTTTGTTTTCCCTTCTCAGCTCTCTTTAACTCATTCTGCAATTTACAGCACTCGACTTTGATGTGTCCCCTTCTCTGACAGAAGTAATAGGTTCTATCTCGGTTCCTTGGCTTTGATCGGCCCTTTGAACTCTGAACATTATCATTGCCTTCGTTGTTTGAATCTCTTGTTCTACCCCGAATGACGAATCTCTCACCTCGAGACTCGGATTCCTTAACAAATTGCTTCATCTTTTCCTTTGACAACAAAGAACTATAAACCTCTTCTAGAGTTAGACTGTCCCTACAGTACAAAATCATATCTCTAAAAGAGCCATATGAAGCATGCAATGAGCATAACAGAATCAACCCTAAATCCTCCTCATCGTACTTGCATCCATAGTCCCTAAATCTGAAACTAACTCCTTAATGCAACAAAGTGCTCTGTAATAGAGGCTCCTTCTAATAACTTATGAGAATATAACCGCTACTTCAAATGCAACTTACTCATCAAGGTTTTCTTCATACATAACTGCTTCAATCTGAACCGTAAATCAGCGGCAGACTTCTTGTTCAAAACATCCTGCAAAATCTGATTTGATAAATGCAGACGTATCATAGGCTTTCCGATCCTTTCAAAGTTTATCCTCTTCACTTAATAACGTGGACATTGTTAGCCTAAGTGTGTTGGGCATATTAATATTTTGATGATGAGCAATTGAATTAAAATGTAAAAGTTGTTTATACTTTGAATTTATAAATTTCGTATTTATCGTTTAAATTGGAAATACTCTAAATCAAGGGTATTGGTAATGTTTAATGTGTTACTCTAAGTCTATGTAGTAGAGTGGAAATTTCGTGTGACTTAGAGGATGCGACACAAGCAATATCAAAGTGTTCTGTGTACGTGCGGATGCATACGGACGGAGTGCGGATGACAAAGAGTCGTCCGCAAGAAGAGGATTCAACGTCCTCATGTTAAACGGAGGACGCTGGATAGCGAACAGTGTTGAAGCGGATGAGGAGGACGATGGCGGATGCAACATATTCACGTTCGATTTGAATCTGTCCATTTTGGTGGACATGCGGACGATGACATGCGGGCGAAGCGGACGCATAATGGCATCCGCAACCCTTCAGTAATGCGGATGAGAAAAGAAGAAGAGGACGATAGTTTTGGCATCCCCTGCTGATCTGTGAAGACGCGGACGACCCCGGACGCGTGCGGACGCAAAATCTTCGCGTCCAATTTGAATCTGTCTTTTCAACATTCATGCGGATGATATAACCGGACGGGTGCGGACGCAAGGTATTGGCGTCCGCTTTGAATCTGTCTAGTTGTATGGGTAAATCGGACGATAGATGCGGACAATGCGGACGTGGAAGTGGCGTCTACAAATGCACAAAATTCTGCAACGGCTAGTTTCCAACGTTCGACTGCGGACGATCCTAAAGGAGTTTAGGACGTCCGCACTATGAACATTTATAAAAAATGGACTTCGAAAAAGGAAGATAACCAAGTGATTTGAAGTGAAACTCTATCGAATTTTCAACTCAACGATTGCACACGAATTTGAGTGGTAAACACATCCTCCAAAATATTTGAGTGAGATCATTTGATTGTAGTGAGGATTGTTGTGTTTGTGAGTTGAGTATTTTCCAAGAGAAAATTTGTGATCAAGTGAAAAGGGTAACTCCTAAGAATTAGTTTGTTATATTGTGAGATTGACACCCGCTCAAGATCAATCACGTGTAACCAAGAATGTTTGAGAAATATACCTTCAAGGGAGAGCCTTGAAGCGCGGACGTAGGCATGCTTGGCTGAACCGCGTTAACAACTCGGTGTCGAATTCTCTAACCCTATTCCTTAGCTTTTTGTTATTATTGTAGTTATTGAATTTCATTATTGTGATAAATTGAAGATGGCAGGAGGCGATGCAAGCAGGGGAAAGTTTTCCCTTTTTTTTTTTTTTTTAAATTCTTTTCCACCAAATTGTAATTTTCCAACAAAAATTGCAAACCAAAAAAAATTGTTCGATCCGAATACTAAATACTATAACTCTATTATGATATTAATTGTTGAAAATTGATATAGAGAATTTCACATGGGCTCTGATACCAATTGTTGAGAATCGAACGCGAAACGGAAAAAGAAAACTACAGAAACATGGACACCAAGATTTACGTGGAAAATCCTAACGGGAAAAAAACATCGGACAGAGGAGAAATCACTATGAGGAAAATCAACGTGCAATGAGTTTTACTACTCAAGTATCAATATATAGAGAAACTAAATAACCCTAATATTCGATTTGAACCCAACCTGACCCAACTAGAATTCGGGTCATGGCCAAACTCTTACAATGTGAACTCAATTTTTTCATAAGAAAAAAGTATATTCAATAGAGTAAAATACAATAAAAGAGAGTAGGTAGACCTTCTTAAAAAAAGAAAAATAAACACTTAATTTAAAATAATTTCTTTACAATTAAAGAGAACACTATAAAAAAATACATTTAAAGAAATCAGAACAATAGGTCTACTTAGCAATAATAAAAGCAATATTATCCCAAAGAGACAATTGACTTTTTATTCTCGAATAGAATAATTTGCGATGAAATCAGATAGCTTGACAAAATAGGCAGAACACCTAATCTCGAGATTAGTCAAATGAACTCAAGTTGTGTGTTTAGCATTTTAGTATCCATCCTCCCACTACATTTTTAATTATTCTTATCAAATGCTTTTATTATAATGTCTAGTGGAAACTTTAAAAAAATTTCATCTTTTATTTCCTTGATGACTTTTGATGATCTTTTGCAGCCTGACAACGATTAAATAAAATTAAGTATGAGATAGAGGAAAGATAAACATTATAAGGGTATCTTGTGATAAATAATTTGGAAGAGATTTATTATAAGCAAGAGGAACTTGACTGAGTTTTAAAATTTGAAGTCATGGTCTTTCTCCTTCATTGCAGAACCTACTAATTAGAGATATCCCAAAAGTAACTTCGCTTCCCAAATGAATTCACCGACTCACTTCTCTCCGTATATTGACCATCATAGGTTGTAACAATTTAAAGAAAGGAAATGGTTTATGTCGGTATATAAATTGGCCGAGTTTCACTTCGAAAATTTTTCCAAAATGTTGAAATTGACTGCTTCACAGAATGCAACAGTAATGGCAGAGAGGAAGAGAGACCGATTTGGAGAAGGACGAGGGTAAGACTTCTTGTTAAAAAAGGGTGTGTGATTTCCTTGATAAAAACCAAATGCTCTCCTGGACAAATAATAGTCAGTTTCAAATAAAAATTGAAGGAAGAAAATAAATTATTTAATTTTTAAAATAAAAAGATTTGATTAGAATTTATAAGATATTAGAGGGTTAGGTTGAGGGTTGAGGGTTGCTTTAATTAAAAGGATGGTGGGAGGCTATTGCAAGTTAGAGTAATGCTATAATACAAAATTAGATGTCAATGGCGAAAGTAATTGATTCTCTTCACACCAATCTTTCCAAACTTCTTCATCTTTTAAATAATTATAATAAAAAATAATGACAAATGAAAGTCTTTTTCTAGTACAAAAATACAAGTGGTGCAACATATGCATGTTGTAATGCGATAAATATGGATGTGCAATGAAAACATCATAAAAATACATAAAACTGTATGAAAAAGAAATTTCTACACATTTTCTAACAATATTGTGGCAAAACTTATAATATGTCTTGATCAATTAAAAACAAAATTTCAAATGATTTAGAAGAGGCAGACTTCCTAGAAGCACAACTACAGTTGTGGAAGCACATACTTCTGCATAAAAACTGGCGTCCCACACTCTAATTAACACATAAACCTTGCGTAGACTCAGCTCTTGCACTCGCGTGTGGTCCTTAGAGATGCACCACAAAGCTAGACATCAATACTTAGGAAGAATATGATTATGACATTGTCATACATGTGGTGGTGTTAATCAAAATTCAAGAACCACGCAAAAAGATTCCCTTTAATTCATTTTGTCTTCATTTTTGTGGAGAGTCACTAGTCAACGAAGAGAAAGGTTATCTATGACAATTTCATAAGTTTTAGTTCAGCTAGTACGTTGGGAACCCAAGTAATTTATTCATTTTATTAATATATACACTATGCTAGAGGATTCCTTTGAATTTATTCTCTTCATTTTTGCGAGAATCATCGATGCCATTTCAACGAAAAGGAGGAGAAAGATCATCAGACACGATTCATGGAGTTTTAGTAATTAATTAAGAAATATATTAATTAATTTTATTAATATATTTAGTATGTAAAAGACTTTCTTGTAATATATTATTGCTTCATGTTTGCAAACTCATCAAGGATGTCGTTGAGTGTTTGTTCTTACTCAAAAAATGGCATCAAAATTTATCCTTTAATTAAACAACGAAGACAATTACTCATAAATTTAATATTTCAATTAAAGTCAATTACATAATTTAAGGTAACGTGTTATCTTATATCATAAACTAATAGAGTTAGGTCGAAGGTTGCTTTAATTAAAACGGGTGGAATCTTATTCAATTATGTGATATTGTGTTAATTTTTAGTGTACAAAGTCAAATATAATTTTCACTTACACATATTTTCGTAAAATAAATCATATAAATTTATTTGAGTTCCATTGCCCCTAGGAACATTGAATTATGAAATCTTTTAAATATAATCAAATAATTGTTATAATATACTAATAATTATGTGTAAAAATATTTTATTTATATTAAATTTAAACAATCAAAAACTTATATATTTATAGCTAATTTCACGTAAATATAAAAAATATGTTTGAAAACGATAATAATCTTTGAAACATTTAATTTTCTGAACAAATTCCAATCACCTTGAATAACAACTAGCTAGACAAGTGGCAGACAGTTGTACCCCACTTGTGTGTTAAAATACTATTTTTTCTCTATAAAAATATTACTGACAATTTTTTATAGAGTTAAAACAGTAACTTAATTTTTTTAATTAATAAAAATAAAATGGACGTCCTTCACCAATAAGAACGTCCATTATAAGTTAAAATGTGTTTTTTAATCTACAACGGACGTGCGTTATATATTAAAAACGTCTTTTAACCAAAAACGGACGGGCCTTTTTCAAAAATCGTCATTTTACATTCAGAAATGTTGAAATTTTTGAATCTACGACTTTGAAATTCATTTTTATGGGAGAACTTACATCGATTTTAAGAATCGAAGCCGACGAACGAGATTGATATTGAGGAAATTTTTTTTCAAGTTAATTGAGGAGTTATATTTGACGGATTTGGACGGAAAACTTGACTGCGAGGTTGACGACGTCAATTTCTAATAGTTCAAGGTTTTAGTTGTTAAAAAAATTCTTCAAGGTTTAACTTGTCATTGATCCCGAACTAGAGGGTCTACAGTGTTAATTTCCCTTATAGATTTAACAAACATGTATCTAAAACTAACACACAAAGACACTTCAAAATTCTCTTAATAACTACTAACTCTAGGTATATGAAAGTTCCATCCGTTCTTCTAATCAAATTGCATCATTTAATTTATTAGGTCAAACAATTTCTTAAGGGATATTATCACATTTACAGAGAATATAGTTACAACATTTAATTTTTTTATTTATAATGATTTCGAGAAGAGAGGTTCCCTTCATAAAGGAAGGAAACCTACCTCTCTCCAATCACACATCTCATTAGCAACGTAAAAAGATAGCAGACTCTCTGGGTCTTATCTTCTCAAACTACTTTCCTTCCGCACACGAACTCAATGGCCGAAGCACTCATCGCCCCCCTTGTCGGAGATCTCCTTTCCTACTTGGGTTCTGCTGCTTTGGGAGAGATAGAGCTGATCTATGGCGTAAAGGAGGAGCTTGCCAAGCTCAAGGACACTCTTTTTGCTATGCAGTCGGTGCTTCTTGACGCTGAGCGGAAGGTAGACCAGGGCCATGAACTGAGCCATGCCATCAATGATTGGCTTGGGAAGCTCAAGGATGCCGCTTACGATGCTGATGACTTACTCGACGAATTGTCCTATGAAAATCTGAGGCGAGATGTGATTTCGAGCGATGAAATTGCCAAAAAGGTACGCATTTTCTTCTCCAAACATAACCCGCTTGTTTTCAGTTCAAAAATAGCCCACAAGATTAAGAAACTTAGGCAGAGACTAAATCATATAGCAGAGGAAAAAAAAAAATTCTGCTTCTCAGTAACAACACCTGATCAATCTTGGACAAGGGAAAGAAAGTCTGAACACTCCTTCGTTCGTGATGAGAATGTGATTGGGAGGGACAAAGCAAAAGAAGAAGTAGTGCAGCTTTTGCTCAAAGCCAATGAAAAACATAATGTGTCAGCTGATGCAATAGTGGGAATGGGAGGAATGGGGAAGACAAAGCTTGCAAAGTATGTTTTCAACGATAAGAGAGTGCAAGATGCTTTTCCATTGAAACTGTGGGTGTGCGTCTCTGAAATATTTGATCTAAAAATAATAGTGGAGAAAATAATAGAATCAGTGACCAAAGAAAGGTCGTCAGGGCTTGAAATGGATTCATTGCAAAGTCAACTTCGAAGCCAAATTGATGGGAAGAAGTACCTTCTCGTGTTGGATGATGTGTGGAATGTGAATGTTGAAAGATGGGAGGAGTTGAAAGAGCTGCTAATGGGTGGAGCAAAAGGAAGTAAGATTCTCATCACCACTCGCATTGCAGAAGTTGCCCATGTTTGTCGAGCAACTTCCCCCTACATTGTCAAAGGCTTGTCTGAGAGTGATTCGTGGATATTGTTCGAGCAATTGGCTTTCTTTGAAGAATCTAGGAGCACGAACATGATTACAATTGGAAAGGAAATTGTAAATAAATGTCAGGGTGTTCCCCTTGTTATAAGGACCATTGCAGGACTATTGAACCGTAAAACTTCGGAAGATGAATGGTTGTCTTTCAAAAATAATGAGTTAACAGCAATCACGCAACAAAAAAATGACATAACTCATATCCTTAAACTCAGCTACAATAACCTTCCCTCTCATTTGAAGCCATGTTTTGCTTATTGCTCCTTGTTCCCAAAAGATCACGAGTTTAAGAAAGATGAATTGATCAAGCTGTGGATGGCTGAAGGATTTGTTCAATCACAAGGTGGGAATAAATGCTTAGAGGATGTTGGTAATGAGTATTTTATGGAGTTAATATGGAGGTCCATTTTCCAAGACGTAGAAAGAAATGAAGTGGGTGAGGCAATAGGATGCAAATTACACGATCTCATGCATGATTTAACACAATTAGTTGCAAGCGCAGAGCATTTTACTTCAGATTCAGACATTAAGAATGTCAATGATCGAACACGACGAGTATCATTTGATCATGGATCAAAATGGTCTATACGTTCAACACCACAACTCAACCCATATAAATTACGGACATTTTTATCGTCAAGTTTGAGTGTTTTTGGTGATAGTAATAAAACTATATTGGAAGAACATATATCATCTTTTAAATCGCTACGCATTTTGAAATTACTATCTTTGGATCTAGAAGTACCCTTTTCAATTGGTAAGCTAAAACACTTGAGATTACTTGAAGTTTCACACAATGAAAAGATAAAGTCGCTCCCAAGTTCAATAACTAAATTGCATAATTTGCAAACACTAAATCTCAATGGGTGTAATCACCTTAAAGAACTTCCCAGAGATATTGGAAGTCTTATCCACTTGAGGCATCTTGACATTTCCTGCAACGGTGACATAAAATTCCTTTCGTGCTTAATTCCTAAATTGCAATTTTTTCAAACATACAATCTCTATGACTGTAAGAGTCTATTAGACTTAGAGGGACATATTGATTATATGGCAGACTTGAGGTTTCTTGATCTTGAATATAATCAATGTATGGAATTGCTTCCCAATTCAATTGCCAAATTGCAGAAATTGCAATTGTTGAACTTGAAAGGGTGTTGTTCTCTAAGAGAATTGCCGAAAGATTTTTGCAATCTAGTAAATCTAAAGCATCTGAATCTTGAAGGTTGTAATGAATTGAGAGAAATGCCACTTGGACTAAATAAGTTGACTGCTCTTCAGACAATGAACTTATATGTTGTGGGTCCCTCAGTGTCCTCTGAAAATAGTGGGCTTTGTGAGCTTAATACCCTTATCAACATAAGGGGAAAGTTGTATATCCGAGGTTTACATCACTTGAGAGAAGATTTGTCCCAAGCCAACACTATAAACTTGAAAGATAATCATGAATTTAATGATTTCTCCTTAGAATGGGGTGAATTCGGCTACAATCCTAGTGTTGACGATCCTGACTTTGAGGTTTTGGAAAAACTACATCCAAACAAAAATGTCGAAACTTTGAATATACGTGGATATGGTGGAGTCAGATTATGCAATTGGGTATCTTTATTATCGAATTTGACAAAAATCTCGATTGTGAAATGTGAAAGATTGCAATATCTTCCCCCACTTGATCGATTTCCAAATCTCCGAAAATTGGGTTTAGAAGAATTAAGTCTCATAGAGTATGTGGACAATAATGAGGCGGTGGATGAATTTCATTCTGTTTTCGTTCCATCCTTACAATCCCTTACTCTTGGGAAGATGGATAAATTGAAAGGATGGTGGAAGTCGAGGGAATTTACTCCAAAAGATGCTTGTCAGAGCTTCCTTCTTCCATCATTTCATTGCCTTCGTTTTTTAAGTTTGGAGGGACTTCCAAAGCTTGTGAGTCTGCCTGAAGGTCTTCAACACTCAACCACTCTGCAGGATCTTTATATAACCGATTGTAATGATCTTCTTATGCTACCTGATTGGATTGGCAACCTTACTTCATTGAATGCACTAGATATTATAAATTGCCCAAAAGTGACTTCACTTCCGGAAGGCATTCATCGACTCTCTTTTCTAGTTATTTTGACTATCAAAGGTTGTAACATACTAGAGCAAAGATGCACGCCACAAATTGGTGAAGATTGGTATAAGGTTAAGGTTACTCACGCCTACTATATAACGATCGGGCAGGTACACAAGAAGAATATTTTTTATTCTTATTAATATTTCATCTTCTTCTTACCTGAGATGTGATTAAATATTTTCATTGTTTAATATCTTTAGAAGTTTTTCATTAACGAGGGTGTTTAATATTGATAACTTTTAATTAATGTGGTATTTTAAAGGAGTTTAAAATTAATGACTATTAATTGGTTTCAGTCTTAAAATGATTTAGAATTTGTCACTATTTATTCATAAGTTTGAATATGGAGATTTTACTTGAATAAATTTAAGAAGTTTGATTAATGGTTAATAAATGATTGTTAAAACATATAATTAAATAAATTATTAAAAAAAATAAAATTATTCATGAATTTTATATATATTCAGGAAACTTGGAGAAATATGAAACACGAGACGGGAAGTGAGAAGTGGGAGAAGTGTAGTATATTACATGCGACTGCATGCCAAGTACTAAAGGTATTGGATATCAGTTCTCCTACTATTCATAGTTGATATCACTTGTTTACGGTTTTACAAAAATTTCGTATAAGATTTTTTTTTATTCCGGGTATGGATTAAAGAGTAGAGAGAAGAAGAAGGGATTGAAGAATAATATTATAGAATTTATATTTAATAATTAAATACAAATATCTCAATCTACTCGTAGCTTTAGATTGTAAATTAACGTCTTCCAGTTTTGATGGATTGGCAACTTTACTTCGTTCAGAAATTTCAAAAAAGGGATGCATTAGCTTCTTGAAGGCATTCATCAACTCTCTTCTTTAAGGGTATTGTATATCCAAGGTAGTAGCATACTAGAGCAAAGATGCACACCACAAATTGGTGAAAATTGGTCCAAGATTTCTTACTTCAATATTATCTGGATCGGAAAGGTACTCAAAAACAAAATTTTTTTATTCTTATAAATATTTCATCTTTTAATATGAGATGCTATCAAGTATTTTTAGTGTTTGACATCTTTTTAAGTTTTTGGTGTGTTTAATATTGATAATTTTTAATTAATGTGACATTTTAAAAGAGCTTAAAATTAATGACTATTAATTAGTTTCAATATTAGAATGATTTTAAATTTGTTACTATTCATTCATAAGTTTGAATATTAATAGTTAATAAGTGATTATTAAAATATAATTAAATAAATTATTAAAAGAAATAAAATTATTCATGAATTTTATATGTATTCAGGAATCTTGGGAAAAGATTGAAGACGAGACGAGAGAAGGAAGAAGTGGAAGAAGCAGGATTAGGAGGATCCATTAGAAGTGCTTGGATACCAAGTAAGAAAGGTTGAAGAAGAATAATAATTAGTTCTCTTACTATTCATTGTTGATATCACTTGTTTATGGTTTTCCAAAAATGGTTTTACCAAAAACTGCAGCCCAATACTCGAAAGTCCAGTAAAGCCCAATATTCTTCATTGTACTACAGCCCACTCTACTAAGTCCACGGCCCAAATCCATGGCCGAACACGCAGACGTCGTCGTCCTCATCGCGAACGATAACGTTGGGAGAATTGTCGATGTAGTGAAGACTTTCTTCTTCTTCCTCGTGGTTCTTCCCTATTATGCGTCTAACTCTTTCTCAATGTAACTCCTTTTATTCTCAATATATACAAATAACCTACTTGTTTCCATTCAGGGTACTTAAAGAATGGGAACTTTGAGAAGATGCCAAAACCGACTGAGCTGAGTCATCGGCAAACACTCTCTGCCAAAATGGGAAATCAACGCCTTCGTCGAGTGCATCTCAGGCGGGCTTTATCTAGGTGGTATGTTCTTCCAAGTGGCGCACGGAGTCCACGCACTAAGGCTTGGCAATGGAGCCTCCATCTTTCAAAATTCTCTTAAAAACTAATTCCTCAATGTGGAAAGTTCTCTATCATTCTTCTATTGAAATTGTAACTTTAATTTAAAGTGAAATAATTTCTATTATCATAACATTTACAGAAATTTGTTACAAAATTCAATTTCTCATTTAAAAAGATTTGGCAATGATGATTGACATATTGAAAATAAACAAACAAATACTTAACAACATAACACCACTTTATATTTGGTACAATACGATTTCAAAAATAATTTTATAAGTTTGTTAATTAATTGAATAATTAATAATTCAATTATTTCATCTAAGATAACAAACTTATTATTAAGTTTATTATACAATATACTCACAACTATTTATTTATTTATTATTATTTTTTATTATTCGAATAATGATAGAATGTAGCAAAACAATTATTTTTAAGTTCTAATAATTATTTTAATTAATATAAAATTTTTATATTAATTAATATAATTATGAGCTATAAAGTAATTTAACTAAATACTTAGAATTGTTTTCTTGAAACTATAAAATATATTCACTTAAAGTAATGTTCATTGATATAATCATTACATATGTATTAACATTCAGTTTAGATTCGTAATAGAGCTAGGTTGGTAATCTTTTAAGCTCTCATATTATATCTTTATCTTTGATTATTATTAGTTATTAATTGAATAACTAATTCACAATAATCATGAATTGTTCGTTTATTATTTGATCATTAAATTAACAAATAAGAGAATTTGTAGAAATGAATTTCATTGAATCAGTGTTAACATTCTCAACTATCTTATTTAGCTTATTCTCAATATACAATGTGTTTGAATTGTAACTCATATAAAACTTCATCAAAAAGAATAAACTAAAATAAAATAGGAGTTTGTTAAACACAATGAATAAAGATAAATTAATTATTCTAAATTTAACGAAAATTATCATAATAATATAATCTTATATGGTTTAATCTTATATAATCATATTATATACAATGTAACTGTTTTATATCACTGGACTAAGTTTATGATTATGATTTATTTGAAGATTTCATACTTCAAATATAAGTCACATATTTACTGTTCAATTAACATAATTATTAGTCCAGTCCCAAGTAGGGGTGTTCAAGAATCGGCTCGGTTTGATTTTGATGTGGAACCGAAACGAACTGAACCGAAAGGGTTTCAGTTCGGTGAAATCGCGTTTTTGGTTTTCCGATTCGATTCTGGTTTTACTATCTTTTTTTTTCATCTGGCTTTAGCAGCTCTTGTTTCATTTGGTTCAAAATATCAAATGCTGAATCTAAATCTATGTTCTTGCAATATTCATTAATAATTATCAAATACGTCGCTAAATTTGGAATCAAACTCCAATCTTGCATCTGCGAAAGAAGATGGGTAACATCATTAAAAAACCCTTATCTTCAAAGACACTTAATTAAGGAATTGTAAATAAAAATCAAAGGCTTGCATCCAATACTTGTCATTTCTTTCGAGAAATATAAAGCAGTTTTCCTCTCCCAAACCTCACACAATGCACTAAATCATAGGGTCAGACGATCCAATACTAGGAGAGAACCCGATCGTCCACCCCAAAGCTAAAGAGAAGCGGAAGTCTTAACAAGAAATTAAGTCAAAACCCAAATCATATAATAAATACAAAGAAAGTATTGTGTATGAATTAAACTCAACAACACCTAACTATAAATCCCAAACATACCAGAGACGAATGGATCACTGACGAACCTTCATTCATCCAAGAGGAAGCCAAAGCCCACAAATTGGGACACGAGCAGACACTTTGCAAGAACCTCGCATAGATCTCATGCACCAAACCTATACAACAACCTTGGGAAAAAATAAAGTTTAAGGGGTGACAAAACTCAATAGTAAAATCAATATTAAATGCAATGCATGCTAATAACTGTTTTTCTTATATTTTTGAATATCATTTCATTTTTTACATTTACTGTACATGGATTTTAAAATATTTAAAACTTCTTTATCATTTTGAGAACGAAGTTAACTCGATTCTTATTGGTTTCCATTCTTTTTCTCAATCTATGGATGAGGAGCTACGTTCTTTAATCAATTTTGATGAGCAAATAGGAGGGGAAAATATTGGAGCGTCAAACATTAATGCTTCATTGGTTTTTTTGGACAATAATTTTGTTTCAATACGTACCATTAAGGAGACAATAAGAAACTATGCATTGGATAATGGATATGATATTAAATTCGTTAAAAATTAGAGAAGTAGGTGAACAATTGTATGCAAAAGTGGTTGTTAGTGGCAAATGCGTGGATCAAAAAATGCGAGCTGAAGAAACGTAAAAAAATAAAGACATGGAATAGCTTGCACACATGTGCATGGACCATGGAGAGTAATCATTTATCATCCAAATGGCTAGCAGTTCAATATCAGGATAGGTTTAGAAGTCAATCTTGATTGGAGAATTCATCTTTTATCAATACAGTCAAAAAGAGATTACAATGTGAACATCTCACTAAGCCTAGCATTTAAGGTAAGGAAGAAACCTCAAACAATGGTTGACGAGGGTTCAAAAGAATAATATAAGAATTTTTGGTCATATGCAGAAGAAATTGGAGAGTCGAATCTTAGGAACACTGGTAAAGTGAATGTGGATAGGTTTGACTCTACCACACTTCAAGTGTTGGTGTTCAAGAGATTTTACATGTGTTTAGAGACAAGTAAGAGAAGACTAATAGCTTGTTGTTGACTCATGATTAGTTTGGACAGTTTTAATTTAAAGGATCAGTGTCATGGCCAACTTCTAATAGCAATCGGGGTTGATAATAATGATGGAACATATCTTATTGTTGTTGTTGTAGAGGGTGAAACAAACAAATCGTGGACTATGTTTTCGGAGTTATTGTTGGAGGACTTAAGCAATGGATGTGGTTGTGGATAGACGTTCATTTCATACTAACAAAAAGTATGTCTTATCCCTCATTTCAATAATTTATGTTTTGCAAGTTTAATTTGATCACTTATAATTAACAAACGATAAAATTCTTATAAATAAATTTATTAAATTAATGTTATACAATTTAATTTATTGTCAATATACAAAGTGTTTGAGTTGTAACCCATACAAAAAATTGAATGAACATAAATTTACTCGATCTGCATCAAAACGTTTTCTATAAAATATATAAAGTATTATCTAAATTGAATGAACATAAATTTGTTCATACATTAAAATTGCTCCAAAATATAGATTTGATGGGCACGGATTTCCCAACATAAACATCAAATACTTGGTCAAAATATAGATTTGACGAGTTTAGCCCACTCGGTGGC
>CM039472.1:2418201-2435531 GCA_022433065.1 Begonia loranthoides | reverse complement strand
CAAAGTCCCAAGGGAATGTTCAAAACTGCTAGATTCAAATTCAAAGCTGATTTAGTCCTTTTCTATTTTCTGTATGTTTAATTGCTCCGATCTTGCACATATTAGAAAATACTTATAAATATTCTGTAATATATGGTTGAGAGTAGATTTTTCAGGTTAAGCAAGCAACTTTCCCACCCAACATTTGAACTTAATACAAGAAATATAACTAAATTCATCTAACACAACAAGAAAGTAATATAAATGCATTTGAATACATCTGAAAATTGTCGATAAAATGTTGAATGGACTACAATGTTCATCATCAATCATATTGAGAATTTCAATTGAAGTTATTTAATCCTAACTCAAAAAGTGTTGAGGAAGTATGTGAATAGTGTGAGAGAGAGGTCATCACCTAAATACTCACGAGACACTTCTCCAATAAAAACTCAAAATTCACCCAAGCATATATTTATTTAAACAAAGAAGATTGGTTAAAGATTGCAACATTTATCTAGCAATGTCATTTGTTAAAATAATAGATAAATAAACACGTCTATTAAATTTAATGGCAAGGAGCAGTATTTCCTAGCTAGCATAACCAATAAAGTGACTGTGGCTATGTCCAATAGAATCATAAGCTTTAAACTTTGTTGAATTGTATTGGTAAATGAGTATCGAGTTAAAGTAAATTCAATTGTGCGAAGTTAAATCCAATCAACTTACAATTCTAGACCCACTTAGTAATATACTAATGCCAATTAAATTACAGGATACTGAATAAAGATGTAGAGTCTTTTACCACAATTTTCATTAGCATATCAATGCCTGGAAAAGAAATTTTGTCAAAAATGGGTACTTGTCTTGAAAAGCAATTTATGACATGGTCGAGAATAGCAGTACAAACTCTCAAATTACGCCAAGAAAATGTCATACATGAAACATGCCAAAAAGAATTATGATCTCCCGAATAAACCACTTCCACGGACCACAATTAAATATAACATGCAGACAGACAAGGAAATTAGATGTGCTAATATACTTTATTAAATTATGGCTCTAACAAATAAAATTTATCAAGCAGATCAAAAAATGTTATGACCAGTCACTATCAGCTTACCAACAAGTTGTTTATAACGTACAATATTTAGAATGATGCTTATACCTTTAGCGTTAAATTTCATATACGGAGATATGTGTAGTCCACATGCAATCCTCTAGTTGATGTTGTTTAACTTCGCTCAAAGAGATTTAGTCTCCTCTTATTTGACTACCCTTTCAATCCTAAGAAACATTTACAAAGGTGAGCAAACAATGAATAATGTCGCAACTAGTCTTGCAGTCCATAATCCCAAGATTGAATATATTTACAAAAAATAAAATTATATCAAAATAAGTAAATATTTTTCAAACGTATATAGTTCCCTCAAATAAATATTGTATTAGTTGTTCCATGAATAAAGAATATTTAATAAAAAACGAAGAGAAACAAGAACCAATAACTCAATGCTAACTAGATAACCTTGAATAACTATTATCATTCAAACAAAATATATGATAAAGCAATGTTAAAATAAACGATATTCAAGTTTATATCGATGTATCCTCCCTCTCCACAAAATTCATATGACCTTATTTATTGGTCTCCTTCCCAATTCACTTTCTCATTCACTCAAAACAGAAGCAAGCCCAGCCTCCCTTTGAACCCAGATGCTTCAAAAATCAGAATCCGAATATCAACTCGGAATAACAAGTAGGGGTGTGCACGGTACCGGCCTGGTCCGATTTTGCAGCGGACCAGCACCGGACCGGCCGGTACCGGTGCTACGTTTTTGAAGACCAGTACCGATCCCATGGAGGTCCGGTGCCGGTGCCGGTTCTGGACCGGGTTTTCCGGTGCCGGTTCCGGTCCGATACCGGTTTGGTAAATTGAAAATGAGAAACAATAATTATATAGTTCAACATATGATAAGCAGAGCAATGACTTCCCATAAAGGGCAATCCAACGCATTCACAGTAGCAGAAATCATTCAATCCATAACCGTATTAGAACCAAAGCATGTATCACTGTAAATCAGTAGAAATTACAGGGCAGTCCGTGAGAAGCTCATTAACACAGCAGCCAAAACTACAACCCTCGATGAAAAATCAAAGCAAGAATAACATAGCAACATTCCAAAAATCCCTTACTCAATCTGAAAATCCATCATCGAAACCAGATAAAACAGAATCGGGCATTTTGCCCTACTCACCGGAGTCAGGAGATGGAGGAGGACGTTCCTCGATTTTTCTCTACCATCCAGACTGCGCTGCCTCTTTGGAACAATTCCCAGTTGCGATCCTGTTTGTAGGATCGATATACGCCTATAGAGGGGGGTGAATATAGCGTTTTAACTTTTTCGTGCGATATTTTAATTCTCTAAATCCTAAGTGATTTAATGCATATACTTAAAATATCAATAACAAATATATGCAATAATATAAGGAGTAAGGGTTAGAGAAATGCACACAATATTTGTTTACGCGGTTCGGCAAACTCGCCTACGTCCGCGCTCCAAGTTTCACTTGGAGATATACTAATTAATTGGCTTACGGGTGCCAATAAAACCGTTTACAAATTGACTCTTAATATGAGCGTCACCCTTGACTAATTCTAAGGTCGTCAACCTTTGACGTTTACAAAACGTCTCCCTAAGTTTGACTATTGCGGGGCGTCACCTAAGTATGATGAATTCTAAGGGAATCACCCTTTACAATCAAGCACAATATAATAGACTCAAAAATTCAATCGCAATCTATCTAATCCAAATCCTCCCAAAATAACTCGCAAGTTTAAGAGTGAGGAGAATTGGATTTACAATGCTATTAAAAGCTCACAATGAGTAATATTCGAGTATTGATTTTGCCAGGGCTTCGCCTCGAATATTCGATTCGTTAGTTACGGAGAGCATTGAGCGTTCCTCTATTTATACACACTGCCACTGCGACTTCCGGACGTCCTCAGTGTCCGCACTAATCGTCCGCAGGACCGTTGCAAAAATGCCCTTTGAAAATATAGCCGTTGGACTGAAAATTCTGCACTTGCGGACGCCAAACTCATCGTCCGCCTCCTCCGCACAACCAGTCCGCAACACATTCTGAACTGGACAGAGGCAAATCGGATGCACAATGCTGCATCCGCATCGTCCGCTTTGGTCGTCCGCATGTCCAATGAAATGGACATAGGCAATTCGGACGACTTAGCTTCGCGTCCGCACCGTCCGCTGAGTCGTCCGCGTCTTCACGGATTTGAAAAGGACGCCAGAACCACGTCCTCTCTCCTTTCCCGTCCGCGATTCTGAAGGACTGCGGACGCCATTGCACGTCCGCAGCGTCCGCAACGTCCATAACACACTTCATACATGCATAAAATGTTTCCTCTAAATCATACGAACATTCCATTTTCCTGCATAGACTTAGAGAAACACATTAAACACAACCAATACCCTTGATCAAGGGTATTCTCAATTTAATCGATAAATATGAGATATAAACATTCATTGTATAAACAACTTTTGCACTTTATTAAATTTCACATCATCTAGATCACATAGTCTAAATAATCTCCCTTATTGATGATGTCCAAAACATATAAAGTTGTTTATATCCAACCCTAAGCATGTGCATCAAATATTGCATATTAGATTTACTCAATTAAGTTATGCAATTTATCAATCAATTAATCCAAGCAACATGCTACTTAAATACAACTTATTGATCAACTAAATTAACACACAATTTAGTCATCATCAAAATAAAACTTAGCCTACCAAAAAGGCTAACACTGTTGTCGTCCACGTTCAACAGCCCCTATGTTCAATCGCTCGCAGCCGCCAACGACCAAACGCTCGCTCGTCGTTTGCTTGGAATGCTCCCGAACAGAAGCTGTTGGAGCTTGGCGACTGGCGACGGACAGAGGTCGGAGCTCGCCTCTCGGAGCTGGCAGTGGCAGACGAACGGAGCTCGGAGCTGGCAGTGGCGACTGGCGACGGTTGACAGACGGAGCTCGGAGCTGGCACCTGGCAGAGGCTGACGATGGAGCTCGCTGGTCGCTGGCAGAGGCTGGAGTCTGGCTGGCAGTGGCGACGGTCGTAGACGGAACTCACTGCACTGGTTGTCGACGGAGCTCGCTCACGCTGCACTGGTCTGGCTGGCAGTAGAACTTTCCGACTCGGTGGTCGCTGGTCCGAGGCTGGAGGAGACTGGCCGGCGAGAGGGTGAGGTGGTCGCTGGTCAGAGGCAGGAGGATTAGGGGTCAGCCGTCGCGGGACTCGGGGAACTGGAGGATTTGTTCAATTGCCCTAAATCTAATTAATCATACCCTAAATATAAAAATCCGGTTCTACATGGTACCTGTTCTATGGTACCGTGTACCGAGGACTGAACCGTGTAGCATCGGTCCCGATAGTACCCGACCGGATCCGGTCCGATACTCCATTTACACAGACCAAACCCGGTACCGATAGACCCGGTTCCGGTCCGGTTCTATGGTATCGTGTACCGAGGACCGGACCGTGTAGCACCGGTCCCGATAGTACCGGACCGGATCCGGTCCGGTACTCCATTTACACGGACCAAACCCGGTACCGATAGACCCGGTTTCGGTCCGGTTCTCCGTACCGGGCCGGTCCTGCACACCCCTAATAACAAGAGTCTTTAAATAACTTATTCAGAATGATTTTGAGTCTCTAAATCTGTCTATCTTATTTTAGAGACTACTGCATCAATGAGAGATAGAAGAAGGTTTAGAAGAGCTCAAAGTGACTGACACAACATTATAGTTTCCAAAGAACATCAATGATGAAAGTTATTTTGTAATTTATAAATCTATATTTGATTTATATGCATAATGATTTGTGATCTACACTGATCCTCGTTAAGCTATATTTGTTTTACCTACTAAGTTGTGGAGCTACAATTGATGCAGACGAGGGTTTTATGTCTTTTGAGAACACTGCACTTTCCAATCTAGATCTCATTCTGATTTTGCCCACATTACGTTATTCTCTTGAGAAATCAACTCAAAAGTACTAATACGCGATTTCAGTCGTCGAAGGAGGAAAATACCTGATTTAAACCACATAATATTATGGAAGTTTTGATGACGAAAATGAACCTCCAACTTTCAACCCCACTGTGGATAGGATGAAAAAGAGGGACAGTTGATACAAAGGAGAATTATGGAAGTGGGCTCGGCTATTTCTAAGAGATAATAGTTGTG
This sequence comes from Begonia loranthoides, assembly GCA_022433065.1. Lineage (NCBI taxonomy): Eukaryota > Viridiplantae > Streptophyta > Magnoliopsida > Cucurbitales > Begoniaceae > Begonia > Begonia loranthoides. Next base: position 2,430,289 of record CM039472.1, on the reverse strand, counting down.
GCAACGGGGAAAAAGATAAGCATTTGTTTGGGTAGAAGCCATAAATGTTTACTATTTGAAATTATTGGGTAAGATAAAATTAATATAACAAAGAAATTAATCTAATTAGAATAAATAAATTACAAATTGAGTACATTTAAATTACAATTAAAATATTATAATTTATAATTAATTCTTTTATAACTAAAAAGACATCTTGCCCAATGAGCATAAAATAAAAGATCTATAGGCTTTGGCCAATCTCAATAGGGTAGGGTTTGCAACCATTGATTAAAGTTGAGTTTGTAAGAGTTTGTAAGACTTACAACATTGTTGTTGAACTCTACTTCAACATTGTTCCTCTCTGATAATTTTGTGGTTCGTGATAAACTCGTCAAACTTTACATGAGATTCTTATATATTAAGGTTCTAGAAATGCAGAACAAAACACAATAAACCGCTACAATATCATATGACACTGCAGTGGTGTGACAATAAATTGTTGTGGCTTAATATCAGGGGTGTTCATGGTCCGGTTCCACAGTAAATCGGCACCGAACCGGTCGGTACCGGTTTTGAAAATTCAAAACCGGTACCAGTCCTGTGAGACCCAAGTACCGAACCGGTACCGAACCGGTTTTTCGGTACCGGTTCCGGTTCGGTACCGGTTTGGTACCAATTTTTTTTTATATTTAAAATTATAATAAAAATTAAAAAAAAAAAAAGAGATATATAGAATAGCCATATCTCCCTACACTATCCACTGCACAAAAATTTATAAAAATATAAAATGTAAAAGAAAACTCCTAAATAATTACAAACGAAGTCTGTCTCCCTCACTCTCCCAAACTCTTCCATGGCTTTGAGAGGAAGAAAGTCACTGGGCATGTCTTTGGTCGATGAGCAACACATTTCTACCAACACATTTCTACCCTGCAAAGTGGATATTCAACTCAGCTCATTAACCATTAACCAATACGCTGACAGCAAATAAAAAATCAACCGATCCAAGTAAATCTCAAATGAAAAACGGAACTGATGAATACTCTTTACAACAATGGCATAAAATAAGAAGTAACGGCAATTGAACTGTCTCTAGAAAGCCAGAAAAATAAGAGAATTCACATAGAAGTTGTTCAAATGCTTTTACTTTTTATCAAGTTGTTAAATTATCCCCACTTGTCGAACTATGAACAAAACATATCCAAGAGAGCAAACAGATCGACAGAGTAACAAATCATTAACAGAAATCACTAACAAGTAACAAATCGACAGAGTTCAGAGTACACTACTAACAAATCCAAGAGAGAGCATAACAACAATCACTAAATCAGAACCTACAGAGAGCAAGAAAAATCAACAGAGTACACTACTAACAAGTATCAAATCGAAGACAATAGAGTACACTATGAACAGAAAACTCAAATATCCAGTATTAGGAATAATGACAGATCTGGCGTATAGTGAGCTCTCTCAGTCGACGGAAGGCGAAAATCGGAAGGAAGTCGGTAGACGAATGTCGTTCGGTCGCCGTTCAAAGTCGGGAGACTCTGGTGTCGGGAGAGCTGGAGGGGAGATGAACGTTGTTCGGGTTGGGAGGGCCGAAGGGGAGAATAGAGTGTTGAGACTGAAAGGCTGAGCCTGAGAGACTTGGGAGGTCGGAGGGGACAACGGAGTGCTGAGAGATTGAGAGTGAGTGAGACAGAGAGATGAGAGGCTGAGAGATGAGAGATGAGAGGCTGAGAGACTGAGAGGCTGAGAGAATGAGAGACGTAGGGTGAGGGTGCCCTAACCCTAATAATTCAGCAGCTCTCGGTTCTCTCAATCGGTACCGGTTCTGGGGTACCAAACACCGGGAACCGGACCGATAATTTCGGTTCTACTAAATCTGAACCGAAATCGGTTCGGTACCAGGCAAAACAGCACCGAACCGGTACCAAAAACCGCCGGTTCCGGTTCGGTTCTCGGTACCGGTTCGGTTTTGCACACCCCTACTTAATATGACACCACAATGGTTTATTGTGATTTATTTTTCTGTTTATCATGATACTGCAACCGTTTCTTATGAAATCGCAACGGACCGACAATATGTCATATGGTTTTTTAAAATTTTAGAGTCACGACAATTTGTAAATAAACTAATATGGCTTGATATATGACATTTAATAGTAAACATGACAACGATATTAATAATATTAATTTTCTATAATTTAATGGTCAATTTATTAAAAAAAAAAAGAACTTGAAGAAAGTTGGTTAATTTGACATTTTTTAATTAAATAATAATGTTGTTCACTTTTGAAGTTAAATCTAGGGAAAATGGCAAATCAACCATCGTGTTTTAGGTCAACGACGAATCTACCATCACAGTCATTTTAAGTACTAACGTATGAGAAAATGACGAATCTACCATTGCAGTCACATTCGCCGTTAAAAATAGTCGTGAGGACACCGTAGGGGTGTCGTGTGTTGCAAAGGAAAACACAAAATTTTCCCTGGACACCGCAGGGGCGTCTTGACGACGCCCCTGCGGTGTCGTCAGGAGCAGTGGCGTCCTGACGATGCCCTTGCGATGTCGTGAGGACACCCCTACTTTTTCCTTCAAAATCAATGTTTTTCGACCTCTTCAACTTCAAGCGACCATAACTTTGGCTATGAGTGCAAGGGATTGACATATTTGAAATAAACAAACAAAGACATAGCAACATGACACCTCTTTATATTTGGCACAATCCATTTTCAAAAATTGTTTTATAAGTTTGTTAATTAATTGAATAATCAATCATTCAAGTAGTAACAAACTTATTAATTATGACAATTTTTGTTTATGTGTCTTATTAGTTTGTTAACTATATGAATAATCAATAATTCAATTGTTACGACAATTTTTGTCAATGCGTTTTATTAGTTTGTTAATTAATTGAATAATCAATAATTTAATTATTTTATGTAACGAAAAATAATAAATATTATACAATAAATTCACAAATAATTATTTGATTTTTTTTGTGTAATTTTTTTTAATTATAGAATACGAAGAAGAGATTGATTGACCTGTAATTTTAAGTTATAATAATTTTTTTAAATAATATAAATATTAATATAATTTCATTAAATACTTAGAATTACACTCATAAAACTATAGAATATATTTACTTGAAGTAATATACATTGATATAATCATTACATATATATTAACCTTTTATTTAAATTCGTAATAGATATAGGTTGTAATTCGTTAATTTATTATATTATATCTTTATCATTGGCTGTCATTAGTTCTTGATTAAATAATTAATTCTCAACAATCATGAATTATTCGTTTATTATTCGATCATTGAACTAACAAACAATAGAATTTGTAGAAATCAATTAGTGAATTAATGTTAACATTCTTAGTTATTATGTAATTTAATTTATAGTCAATATACAATGTGTTTGAATTGTAATTCATACAAAAAATAAATTGAAGGAACATAAATTTACCAAATCTGCAACAAAAAAATTTCTATAAAATATATAAAGTATAATCTAAATTGAATGAACATAAATTTGGTCATATATTAAAATTGCTCTAACATATTGGTTTGATGGGTGCACGTTTCCCAACGTATACATCAAATACTGGGTCAATACTTACGTCAAAAAATTTTATTTGTTTCAAAAAAAATATTGAAAAGTATTTACAAAGAAAGTCACTGTGCAATTTTCAGATGAAGATGCAACCCATGGCATCTCTCGGTTTCGAATTTCATCATTCAAGACTGCGTGTTGATGACGCAAAGAGGGTAGGCCTTTGCTTTTTCTATTCTTTCTCCCGATTGTTCGGCAAAGACAAAGATAAAGTTGAATTAGCGTGATTCCTGAGAAAGAGTGTTGTTGGCAACATCCTTGCACAGAATTTAAGGGTCTCATCTTCTCAAACTACTTACCTTCCTGCAGACGAACTCAATGGCCGAAGCAGTCATCATCCCCGTTTTCAAAAACCTCATTTCCATCTTGGGTTCTACTGCTTTGCAAGAGATTGAGCTGATCTATGGCGAAGAGGAGGAGATTGCCAAGCTCAAGAACACTTTTCCTGCTATACAGTCGGTGCTTCTTGACGCTGAGCAGAAGGGAGACCTGAGCCGCGCCGACAAGGATTGGCTTGGGAAGCTCAAGGATGCTGCTTACGATGCCGATGACTTACTCGACGAATTGGCCTACGAAACTCTGAGGCGAGAAGTGATTTCGAGGGATAAAACTGCTAAAAAGGTACGCATTTTCTTCTCAAAACATAATCAGCTTGTTTTCCGTGCGAAAATGGCCCACAAGATTAAGAAACTTAGGCAGAGATTAGCGCATATAGCAGCTGATAGAGCTCAATTCCACTTCTCAGAAACAGTACCTGATCAATCTTGGACAAGAGAAAGAGAGTATACCCACTCCTTTGTTCCTGAAGAGGAAGTCATTGGGAGGGATGTAGAAAAAGAAGAAATAGTGCAGCTTCTGCTCAAAACCAATGAAAAACATAATGTGTCAGCAGATGCAATTGTGGGAATGGGAGGATTGGGGAAGACAATGCTTGCGCAGTCTGTATTCAACAATAAGAGAGTGAAAGATGCTTTTGATTTGATACTGTGGGTGTGCATCTCTGAAATATTTGATCTGAAAATAATAGTGGAGAAAATAATAGAATCAGCAACCAAAGAAAGGCCATCAGGGATTGAAATGGATTCATTACAAAGTCGACTTCGTAGCCAAATTGATGGGAAGAAGTACCTTCTCGTGATGGATGATGTGTGGAACGAGGATGCTGAAGAATGGGCGGGCTTGAAAAGGCTGCTGATGGGCGGAGCAAAAGGAAGTAAGATTCTCATCACCACTCGCAGTGAAAAAGTTGCCCATGTTTGTCAAGCAACTTCCCCCTATGTTGTAAAAGGATTGTCTGAAAGTAATTCGTGGATATTGTTTAAGAGATTGGCTTTCAAAGAATGTGAAGAACCAGAGAATCCGAACATGATTACAATTGGGAAGGAAATTGTAAAGAAATGTGAGGGTGTTCCTCTTGTTATAAGGACCATAGGACGACTATTGTACTTTAAAACATCAGAAGCTGAATGGTTGTCTTTCAAAAATAACGAACTGTCAACAATCACGCAACAAAAAAAATAAGATAACTCAGGTCCTTAAACTTAGCTACAATCACCTTCCCTCTCATTTGAAGCCATGTTTTGCTTATTGCTCCTTGTTCCCAAAAGATCACAAGTTTAAGAAAGATGAATTGATCAAGATGTGGGTGGCTGAAGGATTTGTTCAATCACAAGGTGGGAATAAATGCTCAGAGGTTGTTGGTAATGAGTATTTTATGGAGTTGATATGAAGGTCCATTTTCCAAGACGTAGAAAGAAATAAAGAGGGTGAGGCAATAAGATGCAAATTACATGATTTCATGCATGATTTAACACAATTAGTTGCACGCGCAGAGTGTTTTACTCCAGTTTCAGACATTACGAATGTCAATGAACAAACTCGACGAATATTATTTGATCGTGGATCAAAATGGTCTATACGTCCAACACCACAACTCAAACCACATAAATTAAGAACATTGTTAACATCAAGTTTCAATGTTTTTGACCGGAGTAATAAAACTGGATTGGAAGAACATATATCATCTTTTAAATCGCTACGTGTTTTGGATTTACAGTTGTTGAATCCAAAAATACCTTTTTCATTTGGTATGCTAAAACACTTGAGATTTCTTAATCTTTCTGGCAATGAAAAGATAAAGTCGCTCCCAAATTCAATAACTAAATTGCATAATTTGCAAACACTAAATCTAGGCATGTGTAGAAACTTGAAAGAACTTCCCAGAGCTATTGGAAGTCTTGTCAACTTGAGGCATCTTGATCTTTCTGATAATTATGAAATAGAACTCCTTCCTAACTCCATTACTAAATTACAATTTTTGCAAACATTGATTCTCAATAATTGTAGGAATCTAATAGAATTACCCGAAAATATTGGTAACATGGTAGACTTGAGGTTTCTTGATCTTACTTGGAATTCTTTAAAATTGCTTCCGAATTCAATCATCAAATTGCAAAAATTGCAGAAATTGATACTAGCTTGGTCTACATCTCTAAGAGAACTGCCGAAAGACTTTTGCAATTTAGTAAATCTAAAGCATCTGGATCTTGAGTGCTGTTTTCAATTGAGAGAAATGCCACGTGGACTAGATAAGTTGACTGCTCTTGAGACAATGAACTTGTATGTAGTGAGTCCTCCGGTGCCTTTTGAAGATAGTGGGCTGTGTCAACTTAATACCCTTATCAACATAAGGGGAGAGTTGTGTATCCGAGGTTTACATCACTTGAGGAAGGATTGGTCCCAAGCCAACACTGTAAACTTGAAAGATAAACATAGATTCTGTCATTTCTCCTTAGAATGGGATGAATTCGGCTACAATCCTAGTGATATCGATCCCGACTCTGTGGTTTTGGAAAAATTACATCCAAACAAAAATGTTGAAACTTTGAAGATATATGTATATGGTGGAGTCAGATTTTGCAGCTGGGTATCTTCATTGCTGAATTTGACGAAAAGCAAGATTGTTAAATGCGAAAGACTGCAGTATCTTCCCCCACTCGATCGACTTCCAAATCTCAAAGAGTTGTTTTTAAAAGAATTAAGTCTCCTAGAGTATGTGAACAATAATGAGGCGGTGGATGAATTTGATTGTGTTTGCTTTCCATCCTTACAATCCCTCACTCTTCAAAACATGGATTCATTGAAGGGATTGTGGAAGCCGAGGGAATTTACTGCCAGAGATGCTTGTCAGAGCTTCCTACCTCCATCATTTCATTGCTTCTCTCATTTATATATACGTGGCTGCCCTGAATTTATTTCCTTTCTATCGCATGCTGAGGATGACACGCGATGGGAAGCACTTGATGATTTTGTATTGGAGGGACTTCCAAAGCTTGCTAGTCTTCCTGAACATCTTCGACACTCAACCACTCTGCAGTCTCTTTCTATTATCGATTGTAATAATTTTCTTACGCTGCCGGATTGGATTGGCAACCTTACTTCATTGGGGTATTTGGAAATTATAAATTGCCCAAAAGTGACTTCATTCCCAGAGGACATTCATCGACTCTCTTCTCTAACGAAGTTGACTATCAAAGGTTGTAGCACTTTAGAGCAAAGATGCACGCCATACACTGGTGAAGATTGGTCCAAGGTTGGTCACACCAAAGACAGAATCATCATCGGGAAGGTACCTAAAACAATATTTTCTTATTCTTATTAATATTTAATCTTTTAACATGAGATGCAATTAAGTATTTCCTTGTTGACATTTTTTAAAGTTTTTCATTAATAAGTACATTTAATATTGATAACTTTTAATTAATGTGGTATTTTAAAGAAGTTTAAAATTGATGACTATTAATTGGTTTCACTTTTAAAATTATTTAGAATTTGAATATTGAGTTTTTATTTGAATAAATTTGAGAAGTTTGATTAATAGTTAATAAATAAATTATTAAAAAAAAATTATTCATGAATTTTATATATATTCAGGAAATTTATATATATTCAGGAAACGTTGATAAAGGTGAAAGACGAGTGGATAAAGGTGAAAGACGACGAGTGGATAAAGGTGAAAGACGAGATGGAGAGGGCGATCTGGCAGAGGCGGTTAAGAAGAATAATATCATAGGAAGTGGTATGATAGCAAGTAAGAAAGATGGAAGAAAAATAAGATTATGTAATACTCAAGTTCTCCTAATACTCATTATTGATGCTTTGATTTCACTTGTTATGTATTAAAGAGTAATGATCAAAGAGAGGGAAGAGCAGAGAGAAGCACAAGGTATTGAAGAATAATATTATAGAATTTATAGTTAATAATTAAATACAAAAATCTCATCTGCTCATAGTTTTAGATTGTAAATTCACCTCAAGAATCAAAGGATATGAAGACTATTTAAGGTGATGTGGTCATATTTTGATGTTTAACGCTAGATTAATGCTAATACCAAATATAAACAAAATATAATCTACTTAAATTGATACAATAAATAAATAATACATTACTTCGCTTTCATCAAAAAATCCATAATTTTATTTCAGAATTTTTGTCAAACTGAAGTAACCTTTGCTCCAACTAAATTTATAGGGAAAATGACAATTTCATCTTACTTTATTTTTATAATGACAAATCAATTATTTTACTTTTTTCGCTAATAAATTAACTAATGAATTATAAATAATTGTCGCCGCAATCATCGTTGTCACCACGATCTGCAGCAGCTTGATGACAAATGACGGCGGCTTGACGACGATCCGCCAAGTATTGATCACGATTCGCGGTGGATTGATGATAAAGAAATTTGTTTCTTTTACCTAATGCGACAGTGAATCTTTACATATCGATAATTCTCTCAATTTTCAACAGTTTTTGGAGGCTTGAAGACTCGTTTTCCATTGGTTTTTTGTGATGCACAGGTAGAAGAGATAAGCTTTATCATTCAGTGCATATCAGTGTAGATTCGAGCAAGAAAAAAATGAGATTGTTTATTTTAAAACTTTGGAAGGTCATAACTTTGTGCTCAATCGACGGATTTGGACGATTTTTTTTTATTTCACAAAAGTTTTCGAGATCTACGCTCTGGCAAGATGTCAAAGGCAACTTGTCCCACTTTTGAGGCCTAAAAACGCTTCTAAACCCCCAATTTCCTTTACACAATTCAAAATCATGAAGCTCTACACGTTTTCCTGCCCGAATCTGCTATGATAATCAAAGAATGATAAAACAGATATTTCCTACCTTTGCAATGCGAAAAGATGATGGAAAATGATTCCTCAACCGTCCAAAGCGGTTGAAAATTGAGAGAATTATCGATCTGTAAAGATTCACTGTCGCACTATATGAAAGAAATGAATTTCCTACTTATCAATCCGTTGCGATCATGGTCAAGTCGCCACTGATCGTTGTCAAGGCGCTGCGGATCAAAATCAAAGCGTTTAACGGCAAACGTAACAGTGATGTTAGTGGAGACTTTTTTCTATAGTTCAATGGTTAATTTGTTAATAAAAATAGTTTAGTGGTTAACTTGTCATTGATCGTAAAATATGATAGTTGGTTGTTATTTTTCCAAATTTCTATTACTTCTTTAATATTAAACAATAATAGTTCAATGATAAGTTAACTTTAAATAATTTTTGCAAAGAACTTAAATATTAAATTATGAGAAATAATCGACACAAATATCGCCGTTACTTGTTAAAAAAAATATTAACAGAAAACGATGATAAAACTTTACTCTTTGCAAATTTTAATGTTATTTCAACTTTAGGTTAAAATTACTATACTTAAAGTAATATTACTGCTAAGATGATTCCAGAAAGTTTCGATATAATCTTCTCGTTATCGTAAATAATTTTCACGTTTTCAGTTTTTCGAACATCTTCTCATCGTCGAAAACAATTTTTTTTTATTTCACCTTCCAATTCTCATCATCATCTTCTCTTTTCTCTTGCTAGTTTATTTTCACCGCTTCACTTACTTTTCGCAAAAGAAAATAATTTAACACATACAATGAAATTTTTCAAAGGAAAAATAATTTTTTAAATTATTTAGTTGAAATTATTTTTTAAATTATTTCACCTTCTAATTCTCATCATCATCTTCTCTTTTCTCTTACTAGTTTATTTTTGTGGCTTCGCTTCACTTAGAGATGCTTGTCAAAGCTTCCTACTTCCATCATTTCATTGCCTCTCTCATTTATCTCTAAGTGGCTGCCCTCAATTTATCTCCTTTCTACCGCATGCTGAGGATGACATGCGATGGGAAGCACTTCATGGTTTAGAATTGAAGGGACTTACAAAGCTAGCTAGTCTTCCTGAACATCTTCGACACTCAACCACTCTGCACTCTCTTTCTATTATCAATTGTAATAATTTTCTTACGCTGCCGGATTGGATTGGCAACCTTACTTCATTGGAGAAATTGACTACGGTCGTTGTAGCACACTAGAGCAAAGATGCATGCCACGAACTGGTGAAAATTAGTCCAAGGTTGCTACTCATGTCAAAGAAATACAGATTGGGCAGGTACTCAAAAATAATATTTTTTTATTTTTATTAATATTTCATCTTTTAACATGAGATATTTCTATTATTTAATATCTTTCAAAGTTTTTTAATTAATGAGTTTATTTAATATTGAAAACTTTTAATTAATGTAGTATTTTAAACAAGTTTAAAAATTGATGACTATTAATTAGTATCACTCTTAAAATGATTTAGAATTTAAATAGTGAGATTTTACTTCAATAAATTAGAGAAGTTTGATTAATAGTTAATAAATTATTATTAAAATATATAATGAAATCAATTATTAAAAGAAAATAAAATTATTCATTAATTTAATATGTATTCAGGAACACTGGCAAAAGGGGAGAGACGGGCAGGGAGATATGGCAGAAGTGGTGTTGAAATAGTCAAGTTCATAAGAAGAAGAATAATATTATTCATTCATAGGAAGTGGTTTGATACAGAATGTCAAAACATATGTTTCCAACATATGTATCGTGAAAAGATGATGAAAAATGATTTTTCAAGTATTTACGGTTGTTGAAAATTAAAAGAATTATTGATCTTCAAAAATTTACCGTCGCACTAAGTGAAAGAAATGAATCTCCTATTTATCAATCCAGTGTGATCATGGTCAAGCATCCGCGGATCGTCGTTAAGCCGTCGCGGATCAAAATCAAAGTGTTTAACAGTAAACGTGACAGCGATATTAGTGGAGACTTTTTATTATAGTTCAGTGATTAATTTATTAGCAAAAATAGTTTAGTAGTTGATTTGTCATTGATCGTAAAGTACGATGATTGGTTTGTTATTTTTCCAAATTTCTATTACTTATTTAATATTAAACAATAATAATTCAATGACAAATTAATCTCAAATAATTTTTGCAAATAACTTAAATATTAAATTATAAGAAATAGTCAACACAAATATCTTCATTACTTATTAAAAAAAATATTAAAGAAAAAGACGATAATAAAACTTTACTCTTTGTAAATTTTAATGTTATTTTAATTTTATGCTAAAATTACAATAATTGAAATAATATTACTGCTAAGATGATTTAAAGAAGTTAACATGATTTTCTCATTGTCGTAAATAATTTTTACGTTTTCAGTTTTTTAAATATTTTTTTATTGTCGAAAATATTTTTTTTTTTTATTTCACCTTTCATTATTATTATTATTATTATTTTAGTCTATTATCATTATTCAATACTTATCACTAATCATTCACTTTTCACAAAAACAAGATAATTTAACACATAAAACGAAATCTTTCTACAAGAAAAGTAATTTTTTAAATTATTTAATAGAAAGACATGGTTAATGTTTTATAATGAAACCACAACACTGTTTTTACGAAAAGTTGTGATATTTATTTTGATCATATTTTATTTATTTATAACTTTTTTACGAAAAATTGTAATTTTGTTAATTTCACAATACTTTATTTATTTGTGTATTTAAATATTTGAAAAGACAGCTCATTTATTTTTTTCTAAGAAACAGAGCTAATCATATATACCGAAAGTGCCACGTAGACACTCCACGTGATGAATACAGGAGAAAAAGTCGGTTTGAAAGGCCCAAGAAAATCAGACAAAACGACCATGTACTCGCTCTTCCTCTGCAACGTCATTTCTGCAAAATCTGTTTCTTCCTCATTTCTTCCTCCTTCTTCTGCATTATCAATATATGCTCTCACCCACACTCCTGGATTCAATCCCCGTATTCTCTCTCTCAACAGCTTCATCGTCCTTCTCTCTTTCTCTCTCTAAAAATGGCTGTGGCTCGGGCTCTCGCCCCGCCCTGTTTCTTGCTTGCTGCTTGCTGCTTCTTCTGCACTTACCTACTTTAAAGGATTTCCCACTTTGTTTTGCCTTACTACCAGTAGATCTGTGAGGTATAAAGGGTGCTGCTTTTCTGGGTTTCATTTCCTTCACAATGGTTTCCTTTTCTCTTCTTCCTCTGCTTCCCTCAGAATGTAGATCAGAGCTTTCTCTCTCCTTGCTAGTGAGAGAAAC
>CM039472.1:2383373-2417781 GCA_022433065.1 Begonia loranthoides | reverse complement strand
ATTTTTATAATCAACTTTTATATATATAAGAAAACATACATGTAATTCAAATTATTTATTTTTAACAAATCAATATATGAATGAAATAAAAATCGAATGGTAAAATAATTAACAAAATTAAACAACGGCGATAAGCAACAACAAAATAGACCTTGTTCTCAGAGCGTAGCCCTCTGAATTTATCTTCACGAGTGTCAATCTAGCATTTCATGTTTTGTGTACAAGGAAATTGGAAAACAAAGATTTCTAACTCTCCCAAATATAAATCTCAAGTTTGGGAGTATGGAGAGTTAGACGACACGCTCAACTAATAACTTGGAATTGAGTACAAAATTCGGCAGAGTTTCGCCTCAACTCCTGGTTGGTTAGTTTGAGCTTCAGAATGTCTTATATCTATAGACTCTGCATTAGCGGTAGGCCATTTCCTTTTTGGTCAACTGCATCCGACCGTTGGGATGTTATCGTTGTATTTTTGGTCGTCCAATATTCGCGCTAGTCTGCCAAATCGGTTGATCCTCTGGTCGACCGTTTTCTTTATTAATCCAGGCTTTCGGTTGATCAATGAATCAGCTACTTGACCGCCCACTTGAACGCTTCTTCAACCGCAGAAATGAGATGTAATATATTTAGACTTGCGGTCGATCACCTGGTCGACTTGCTCGCTTGATTACATGATCTCTTGCCTTCTTTTTGCATTCTTTGAAATCTCTAAGTCTCAATATCATACATATAACTACATGAACTTAGGTAAACATGTTAGCACAACTTAATACCCGTATTGAGTGTATTTCCAATGAATATCAATATAAGCATAACAATTAAATGATTAAGCATAATAACCAATAAACAACTTATAATTATAATTAATACATTTATCATTAAAACAAATATACTTAATGACACTTAAGCTAACAAAACGGTCAACGAGGCAAAACGGAGGCCAACCGGGATCTCATAACATCAACCTACCTCAACGATAATCAATCAAATACAAATTCATCAAAAATTGGCTCTAAATCTAAAAACTCGATCGAGCCTAAAATCAAGCCAAAGTTTAAGAATTTCCTTCAACAATGACAAGGAAATAGTTGAAGGTTCATATACCGGAACTAGGGATCAAACCAACGACTTAACAGCTCGAAAACAACTCTAAAAAAATGCATTGTGCAGTCAACCAGGAGATTTCTACAATTGACTAGACCTTGTTCTGGTTCCTAAGGTATAACTGTGGGCGACTAGTTTTGTAGATGTGGTCGACCACCTTTGATGGTGCGGTTGACTGCTTCTGCTGCAGTCGACTGCAAATCAACTAGTGCATCACCCAAACACACAACCACATCCAACTAGTGCATCACCCAAACACACAACCACATCCCCAGTCAACCAAAGCGACCTTCTAGCGGGGATTCTGTTGCGGAAATGCACCATTTTCTCAATTTTTTGCCTCCAAACGGCCAATACTTCTACATAAACTCTAATTATGCCAATATAAATTAGAAATTTCTTCATATTTGAGTTTTTCAAGCTCAAATTCAAAGCCAATAAATACCTAAACTTTAATCAACAAAACGAGGCTAGAAATCAATTTACCTGCGAAACATCTTCATCAAATACAAATACCAGGACGACACGAACATGAATCAGGTGGTTTATCGGTTTCTCCCTCCCTCCTCCTTTTCTGCTCGCTGATGTTCTTTTCGGCAAAGGAAAGATATTTTCCTTATATATAAAAAAAATTATTTATTTATTTAATAAATATAATATAAATTAATATATTATAAATATTAAACAAAATATTTAAATCTTAATTCGTCAAAATCAACATTACTCGGAACACGAACTAAGGATACGAAAATTTGTCGAACATAAGCCTGTAGCTCAAGCTGCAGGAGAACACAGAACACATAAATTGACCATTAATTAGACCCCTTTCACACGTAGTTGGAGCCTACATGGCTGAAGACCATTGTCATGTGATAATGAATTAGTCAACACAAGAAAATTTAACTTGATTAAACAAAAAATTTTCTCAAAAAAATATAAAATTTAAAAATTTATGGATTTGATAAAACGTGACTGTAAAATTTATGTTGCCTTTTTTTTATAGTTCGAGTTTTTAGTTGAATGTAAAATTTATCCAAAGTTTGGTGGGATGTTAATTTACTTTTTATTTTTTAATAAATTATCTATTGTTGTTCAATTATGCTTGAATTCTTCTGAAAGGTCTCTATTAATTCTTTATCAATATTTTAGGGTAGAGAGACACGCCAATCAACCCATTTGTATATCTCTCTAAAACTTTGGCTTCATTTTTTGAAGATTTTTCAATTACGAAACAACATTCGATGGTTAAGAAAAAAACATCATAGAAAGTTCCGTCAGAGTTTGAGCTTCAGATCCAATCCAACCTGACAATCTTCCTGTTTTTCTTCGTCTTTCTTGATATGATTACTGGGGCTGGGGAACATCAATGGCAGCCCTATAAATTTAATGTCTTTTGTGAAATCCTCCTTTTCAAATGCAGGAACCCAACCTTTTCCCTCCTCCTTTCTCTTCTTCCTCTTCTCTTCCTCCCCTTCATTCACTGCTTTTCTTCTCCGATGGCCCCCTTCTTCTGATATTATCCGAATCAGATCCCAAAATTTCTCCATCCCAATCTCTTCGTCTTCATCCTCCGCTCTCCCGTCTGCTACTCCGCCGGACCCATCTCCTATCTCGCGCTTCCCCCTTTTCATGCCGGAGAATTCTGACGTTCCTGTTGTTGGTTTGAACAGAGAGAGAATCGTTGAACGTGTTTTGCCTTGTCCTGTCGGGAACGCTGGGACTTTTCGAAATTTATAAGACGAAGAATCGAGAATGAAAAGACGGAAACATCCTCAATGTATGAAAATGGAGGGAGAAAGAGGAGGAGCAAAAATGTAAAAAAGGTTGGTTGGTCTGGGTTCATCGTTTTTACGGATTCAGAAAGCGGAAGACAAATGTGGTTACAGTTATTCAATGACGAAAGCTTTCTTACGTCACCACTGGACAGAGGATCTTTCCAACCGCTGCCTGAAGACGACGAAGCACGTGTTTACATAAATATTATAAATACTTTTAATATTTATATTATAAATATTAAATTATAAAAAATAAATAACACAGACTTCGCTGTCACATTTCATAAAAAAATTTAACATGTGTTTCACAACGGATATATATTTTTCGCTGTACAAAGTAAGTTCTATTCCAAAAATTTACTTTCCATAACCAAAAACGATTATTTTCTGTAGCAGAAATGTGTCTTCTGCCTCATAAAGTAAGTTTTATTACAAAGACTTGTTTTTTTTAACAGAAGACAAAAGCGTTCTGCAGCGAAAACGCACCTTCCCCTATGAAAAGTCAGGTTTATTCCAAGAATATGTTTTTCGCACTAGAATACAAGTATCTGCTACGAAAATGATATTTTATAGAACTTTGCTTTCTGCATCAGAAGACGTTTTCATTACAGACTTGTTTTCCGCAGCGAAAAGCAAGTATCTGCTGCAGAAAGATTATTTTCACACTTCTAACAAAAAACGTGACAGTAATGTTTGTTCCGTTTATTTTTCATAGATTATATTTTATTTGTTAGCAAAAATTATTTAATGTCTGTCTTGTTATTGACCTTGTAATTCCATAGTTATTTTTGTTAATTACTCAAAACCAAAAATAGAATTTGATATTATCAAAATACATAATTTTAGGTGTGTGGGATCCCGAGTTAAACCAAATTTCGATTAAATTTGAGCCGTTCACGCTTCGATTCTAATGATTTTTTGTATTAAAAAAGAATGCCCACTATTGAGTTGGATACCATAGTGTCCACCTTACCCAATCGTTGGATTAGTTGGTCTCAATATATTGGACAATAATTATGACATACCAACATTATAATAAAGTCATTATATAAAGTCAAGTGCCCAACGTGCACAATTAAAGGAATAGTTGGTCCCAATATTGGACAATAATTATGACATAGCAAGTCAATTGCCCTGAGTCATCCTACTCCTGTTCTTATTGGCTCAACTAAAAATTGGGCCATGCTCAATAAGTTAACTCATTAGGCTCGTCTTCCTTCTCATTTCTAGAGTTTAGGTTGAACTAATCATCATACGTGGCAGTTTATCCTCTGAAGGCTAAGAAATAGCCAGATATGCATCCAATCTATATGAGTGAGGGTAAACAATCTCACATCACTTGAAATAGTAGAAAATGCATAATTTATAACTAAAATTCTCATCCCTACCTAGTACAACGTGTTTTGTGCTAACCCCAATAACAGAACAGTGCAGATTTCAACAAAAAATAGACAATATTATACTAAAAATACAAAAATATGTTACATCATTACTTAGAAAACCGAAGCTCAAATTCAAAATGCTCGTCCTGCACACATCATTCTCCATGATCTTATAATACAACAATAAATTATCGAGAAGCTCGTGAAATACGAGTTTACTTACACCGAACAAGAAGGTTTCAATCATACAGGTAGTAGGATCACATGACATCAAGCAGAAAGCTTTAATCTATCTTCTACAAAGCATTGAGCGTAATAATTATGATAAATATAATATAAAAATAATAACTTTGTCTACTTCTCTACATCGGAACACACTCCTTTTTTTCTCTTTTTTTTTTTTTAATTTAGTTTAATTTTATTGAATTCCTGGGAAATTTCCTTTTTTTCGCATGTGCTCTGGGACCAGCTTCACCAGAATATCAGCAGGAACCCCCTTCAATTCTGATTGGAATAGTAAATGTAGAAGGCAAATGGTCAGAGCAGGCGTTTTGATTGAGGATTGACTCAATTTAAAAAAATTCAGAGTAGTTGAATGTGTTTCTCACCATGAGTTTTGAAGTTGAAGAGCGGGGGAAGACTTCTGCCGTTCGGGAGACGAGTGTTCGGGTCTCGAAGCTCGTCGAAAAAGGGATGCATTAGAGCCTCCAACTGCATTGAATGAGGAAGATTTATTAAGAGCGCGACTTGTAATAACGAGCTGGATTGAAACGAAAAGTTCAAAGTTGCGAACTTACAGCTGTGCTTCGAAGGCTTGGAGAGTACTGCAAGAGTCTCGAGACGAGATCTACAGCCTCGGGGGGCATGCGCTTGTGGAATATCTAATCGCCAACAAAAGAAAGTTATGAAATGCTACCGAGCTAAACTCGCTTACGAACGAAAACCCGAGCAACTCTTGTCGTACCTTATGCCATGGATGAGCTTTAATTTGAGGAAATTTGAACTCGGTGTAATAAGGATTCATACACTTAATTTCTTCCCTTGTCGGTGTACCTAAAACCTGCCAAATGTCCGGAGTAAATAAGCTATTCGTCGCAAAATAGAACAGTAGAAATGTTTTGGCAATTTTGGAGAAATTGAGACAGAATGTTTTGACGATTCTTTGAGTTACGTGGCTCCATCTCAATGTCATTCTCTTGGAAGACGAAAAGCCATAAGATGACATTAATTTCATCATTGCTAAATGGTCCTTCAATTTTTTCTATCAATATTCATAGTTTCTTCTAAAATAAAATAGAACATGAGAAATGTAGCTAAGTGTTATGTTAATTCAGTGGAGCTTCTAAATATAAATATATGTATACCTTGATGATTTCGACGAGCTGATCGACCCCGTTGTCCCCGGGAAATAGAGGCTGGAAATAACAAAATAATATATGAGATCTTATGTACAAAAAAACCCGAAAAATAAACGAGATTGTTGATGTGAGAAAACTTTATCAACCTGTCCGAGGAGTAATTCCGCGAGAACGCATCCTGCCGACCAGATATCAATAGCGGTGGTGTACTCAGTCGCGCCGAATATTAGCTCAGGAGCTCGATAATATCTAGAGCATATGTAAGATATATTTGGTTCACCTCTTACCTGTCATGTTTTGAATTGATTACTCAAATTATCATAACCAAAAACCCGCCATAGCAAAAATGCAAGAGGGTACGAGAACGAACCAAGACTTTTGCACTGCCAAAATCACAAAGTTTGACCTGGTGCGTATGAGGATTGACCTGTCATGGAGCGTATCAGTATCTTGACCTCGAATAAACTTAGAAATCAATGAAAGAATTAGTAGATCTGTTCTACCCAAAATGAGAATAGGCTAGAATTATAAACTTATCATCTATAATCTGATAATCGAGTCGATTCTATAATTATAAGTTCATTTCATACCGTGCCAGATTGGAATAGGACTAGGTTATATCATATGCATTCTAATTATGAGAACGACTCATCAAATCATATTTAAATAGATACTATCTTTCCATATGGATCTCTATGTTCTTGCATTCCATTTAGGATTAGGAATAGGCATGATCAGACCTGCTTTTTCCATATCTCTCGTTTTTTTGGGACCATATCCACCTCTTTGGGCTTATATAGAATCAAGAAGTAGGTTTGATTGTCCACAATTGGCAAATACAAGGTATAAACTCAAAAAAAGTGTACTTTTAATCATCCATTCTTCAATATCTTGCAAGAAAATAAAAGGTTCTATCATCGCTTAGAATAGGAATTTTCAACCTACCAGTAAATTTTGAGGTTTAATGTCTCTATGACACACTCCAATACAATTGTGAATGTAAGACAGCGCTCTACATATCTGCAGTGTCAAAATTCAAAGGTCCACACGTTGTCTTCATAAAAAAATGGTAACAAAATGTAATAAAAGAAAACCTTATTAGATTTGGCATCACCAATAATTACCTGGTAAAAATAAAGTTTGACATATAGAAGTGGGATTTTTTGGTTCATCTTGTTGTGGTGTTTGATCACGCGATGAATGGTCTCCGGAACGTACTCAAGAACAAGATTAAGGTAGAGATCGTCCTTTTCGGTAGTTGAAAAGAAGCAATGCTTCAGAGAAACAACATTTGGGTGGTCTAGAAGACGCATGGTCTGCAACTCCCTATTCTTGTACCTCTTGTCTTGAAGAACCTTTTTTATCGCAACGGTTTCGCCACTTTCTAAGCATTTAGCCTGCAAAATTAAAGAGGATCGAATGCACAAATGTGATGAAACTTTCAAATCTCAATGCAAAATTACAATTTCAAAAAATTTTCACACCCGCTAACTTTAGTGAAGAGTTATGCAGGTAGTATAACATATACCTGAAATACAACTCCAAAAGAACCTTGCCCGACCACTCGCTCAGCCATATAACTAATGGTCTGCATCCAATAATATAGAACATTATCATAGAAAATAAGGAGTTTTAATATGTGTTTTTTTTAGTATTGTCATTATTCAACCAATATGTAGATAAAGGACTTTCTTAGCGTGAGAACATTATTATAAGTGTTTAGGCAATTTTTTAGGCTACCAGGTTTCATTGGAATGTTATTCTATTCGATGACAAAGAGTCAATATCAATCTTTGAGATAATATTAGTTTTCCTGTTGCTAAATGATCCTGTTGTTATTAGTTTTTTAGCATTTATCATTTTAGTGTTGTTGATTTAAATTAAGTGTTTGTTATCCTTTTTCTTGAGATGGGTTTTTTTTCTTGCTGTAAATTCTTTCTTTCAATACATTTCGTTTCTTATAAAAAACTGAAAAAAACCTGTTTTGGAAGGCCATTTTTCCCCCCAACTGATGTTACAATTACATGGCCAGCCTCGGTCCCGTTACCATCTATCACGGCCGATTCTACTTCCTGTTCGCCGATAAAAAAGATTCACCAGATCCCATATGAAAACAACCAAGCAATAAAGCAATACAGTAAATCAAAACAGATTGAAGAAGTTGGAAAAACAACCTTGTCATCCCCAATTTTCATGCAATTCATCTCAGCAGGTAACTTATCGACACCTGCAGGATTCCCGCCGATTTCCCTCGACATTGGAACAGAATCTACATTCACGGAAGCCATCAGCTTCCAGAAAGAGAATTCAGCAAATGTTTCAGTCAGCCCACTCCTCAACTTGGTTTAAACAAAAGACTAATTTATCTGCAGAAGCAAAGTGCATTCAAACAATCAGATAAAGGGTAAGTGTCTGAGAAACAGCACACTTGCCGCAAAGAAATTGGGTGAAGGAGAAAAATAACTCGTTCTTCAAAAAAGTACTAACTTAAACGGAAACTCTGAGGATGTTAATTTCTGAAAAGATTTCAATTAAACAAGGTTGAAATCAGCTGATCTAAGGCCCAAAATATAAAATCAAGAGGTCCAATTTCCTGATTCTTCACATTTCCTAAACTTTCTTAGCACATCCAGACGGATCAAAATCAAATATACATAAAAAACAAATGAGAGAACAAATTAAGGGTATATAAAGACGCAGATCAGCAGAATAAAACGAAAAAACAAAAGGAATCAGCTCATTACCGAACCAAAATATAAAAAAAAAAAGTGTAAAGAGAGATTACACTGAAGCAAGTCGCAGCTGAATCCGATTCGGCCAAAAGGGAGCGTAGAGGGTGAAATCTTTTGACAAGAAACTCACTCCTTTCTTCGATTTATTGAGAGTAAGATCAAAACGGCAACTGGGTTTTGTGGGAACTTTCGCTGTCTACTGTGTTTGGTTTTGTCTGTATATTTGTTGGGGGGGAAAGAGAGGCGTTGGGGCTGATGACAGTCAAGAAAAAGGCTCAAACATTAATGGCTTTATCTTTTTCCAAGTCTTATCCCTTTTGACCATTCAAACCCCTCTTCACGGTTTGGCCCCACCTCCCTTAGATTCTTTCAGCATATTCATTATTTGAAATTATTAGTTAACGTTCGCTAATCTGTCATCATACGTTAGTTAGTAAACTTAATTAATTATTTTATTACTTAAATAATGTTTTTTCAAATAAATTTAAAATAAATAAGAGAAGTTTATTGAATCATAAACTTTTAAAATGAGAAACTTGTAATTATTATTTTTTAATAATAGATTTCAAATGACTATGTTAATTTATTAAGTTAAATTATAGGGTAATTAACTAAACAATTACGGAATTATGGGGTGAGTAATAATGTAAATATTAAATAATTTTTACTAATAAATAAAATATTAAATTATAAAAAATAAATGAACCAAATATCGATGTCACGTTTTTTGTTAGAAATGTGAAAATATCATTTCTGCAGTAGATATTTGTCTTCCACTATTGAAAGCACAATTTTCACTGCAAAAATTTTTTTTTTTTCTCAGCAGATACTTTTTTTCTGCTACCGAAAGCAACAAGTCTTTGAAATAAGACTTACTCTCTACACCAGAATGCACGTTTATGCTGCAAAAAATACCTTTGCCATAGGGATACTTATCTTTCGTTGCAAAAAACATATCTTTTGAATAAAATTTACTTTTCGCGATAGGAACACACCTTCGACAGCAGAAAAACAAATTCTTAGAATAAGACTTACTTTTCGCAGCTAAAAGCACGTTTCCACTGCAAGAAGCACGTTAAATTTCTAAAGAAAAAAATAATATCGATGTTTACGTCATTTATTTATCATAGTTTAATATTTTATTTGTTACAAAAAATTATTTAGTATTTGTTTTGTCACTGATATCATAGCTTAGTGGTTGTTTCATTAATTTTCCTAAATTATAACTTGGTCATTCTTTCTAGTTTTTATTAATGAATAAAAATATAATATAATATCTCTTAATTTTAGTTGAATAAATTAATAATAATGTATTTGACTATAATTATGTGTGACCATAGATATTAAGATATATTTGTAGTCTTAAGAAAAACTATATTCCCTTCCTTGGATTTATAACAAATTGAATCCAAGTCAAAAGATACATCATTTATTTGTTATTAATCTAAATTTTATTTAATCATATCCATAAAATCAAATTTAAAATAAAATTGTCAACGTTAATTAATTAGAAAAATAGCCATTATCACGCAAAATATTGCAAAATGAATTTCATTGATGCTATTTTTGCAATAATTTCAAACAAGGAGTAATATTAAAAGAGGAAAAAAAAAACATTTTTGACAGTCAAAATTTGTATTAATCTTTTAATAACATAAAAACAATTAAATTATACTTGAAATTTTGACCATTAATTTTACTTGTTAATAATGCCAAACTTTATGTTTAATGCATTGTCGGTTTTGTTTGAATTTTGTAGAAAATAAAAAAAATATATATCTATCAATCATTGATATCTTGAATGTTTCAACTCTATACGTATATTATATTATATATAAGAAACCAAACAAATTCTAAATTATTAAGTCAATGCTGAACCAAATTTAAAGTAATTTTGTGAATAATTAAAATTTTATACTATAAACAATAATTGACGTAAAGGTTGCAGTCACTATTCTGTTAAAAATTTTAATTTTTTAAAAATAATCTACAAAGTATCTGCTACAAAAATGATATTTTTTTTGCAATGAAAGCGTGTCTTCTGCTGCAAATTCTTACTTTCTTCAGTATAACCTGAGAGTGAAGTACGACCCCAATACAAAACACAATTTTAACCTTAAACACGACTAGTATGTCAATTGGTATGTTTCCAACCTATATCAAATTGTTTCTACTCATCGATCTTCATGATAGAATCAAAAAACTATAAATATGAAAGTAATATTAAAAATTTTTAATTATTATATCTATAAGAGTATATTTCAATATATTGATTAATATGAGGTTATGCTTCATATTGGGGACGTGATGAGCAAACTAAGATTCTGCAACGAAAGACAAATATCTGATGTAGAAAATACCTCTTTTGCTACAAAAAATGTCATTTCAGTAGCGAAAAACAAGTATTCGCTGCGAAAAATACTGTAACCTCCCCCAGATATCATAGTACAATATTGTCCACTTTAGGCTTAAACTCACACTGTTTTGTTATTGGGGTTAGCCCAAAACATATTGAACTAGGTAACAAGGAGAACCCTACTATTATAAATCATGCATTTTACACTATTCCAAGTTATGTGAGATTATGCACTCCTGTTGATATGGGCCGGACCCACACATGGCTCATTATTGTCTTCATAGGGTGGACTGCCACAATCTCCCTTCCTTAAACGCCCGCCGTTCTCATCATCGCCCATACTTTCATTTGATATTTGACTTAGATACCATTTGTAATGTCCTTTAGTCCTTCTAGTGCATTATTGTCCTCTTTTTATCCAAATCCGCACGGTTTTATTCTTGAAGTTAGCCCAAAATACGTTGTACTAGGTAGGAAAGATAACTCTAATTGTAAATCATGTATTTTCCACTTTTTTAAGCGATGTGAAATTGTGCACTCTCACTAATGTGGATCGGGCTCACAATTGTGTCATTCTTGTCTTCATAGGGTGAACTGCCACAAATACTCTTTCTACAGCGAAAACATGTCTTCCGTTGAGTAAAGTAAGTTCTTGGAGTAAGACTTACTTTCGGCAGCAGAAAACACGTTTCCGCTGCAGAAAAAACATATTCCGCATCAGATACTGACTTTCCAATATGGAAAGTAAGTCTTTGTTTACAGTTACTTTTTGTATGAATTTGATGCGAAAAGACAATCTATCTACTGCTAAAAAAATTAATTTTTAATGAAAAATATAATAGTGAGGTTTGCGTTGTTTACTTATTATATTTTAAAATTTTGTTATTCTCTAAATTACTTTAAAATTTAGTTTATCACTTATTCAATAGTTCAAGCTTTGTATTTTCCTTATTTATATAATAATAATAATTCCAATATTTTACCCATTTTGTTGTGGAAATATTGTAAAATCAAAAGTTATGTTGTGGTGGTGTAAAACATTAAATCATTTGGTGTTTTGGAAATACTACAATTAAGTTCCCTTTATATATACTTTTTAATTAATTTAATTAGTTTAAATTGATTAGACTATTTTTAAAAAATAAAATTTATAGTAATCCTATATATACATTCATTATTTTATTTAAAAAATAATTATAATTGATTATAAATAATTAACATTATATATTAAGTAACGCATAAATAATATGTCAAATTTTCAAATTAAAATGCGTAAATGTAAATCCTTGGACAAACTTCACACGTTGCATGTCACTGTGGCTAATCCATATCTTATGTTATATTTAATTAATTATTATTTAAAACGTGTCATCTGTCATAGTGACTAATCCATTTCCAGATTCATAGAGAAATGAATCATCATTAATGAATAAATAAAGACTAATGGGGATAAAGTTAATCCTGAAAACAAACAGACCCGAATGACAACCAAAAAAAAAAAGAAAACAAGAGCATTTTTTTGGGGAGTCTTTCTGAATAATTTAGAAGTGGTTTCTCTGTTTGGACCACTAATTGGTTTAGTGGTTATCCATTGGAGGAATTGTTTGACTCCTCTTGTGGATAGAGAAGAGCTTCTAATCCAATCACTGTTTTACTTTCGTTCTTATTCAATGTTGAACAAATATTAGTGGATGTTAGATGTTAACAAATGAAATCTCACCATTTTGATATTAATATTAACCACAAATAATATTATAATTACATTTTGTTTTATACATTCATAAGTTATACTATTACGTGTGATAAAGTCATCATTCGACACCAAGTCTGGACAAAGCTTGTTGCCAAAATCAAGATCCAAAGCTGGGAGATCTTAAATTTGGACAGGTTTGACCAGGATCTAGTTTCATTGATCACCGGCATTGTAATAAGACTAAACTCTATGTGTTTAAATCAATAAGAAAATATTATCTCAATAAGAAACTTAGATCAGTATAATCTGAAATCCTTTAAACTATATATGATTTTCAAATTTAATTTTTATAAAAATAAATAGCGTGACATGATACATTGAACAATGAATTGTGTTCTAGTGAATTACTTATAATAAAAAAAAAGTTAATACATTGAATTAAGCTTAGTTTACTTTGAGGGCATCTTAAAACTCATATGAGTGGAATAATGAATTCATACCTACCATCAAATGGTTTCCTAATATGCCAACCTCCCCCTAACCATTAACTTTTGTGGAGAAATGAAGAAGGTTAGGTGACCCTAAATTCAACTTTGTTTTGTCAAAAAAAAAAAAAGTGTACTTTATTCATTAAAATATCTCTAATCAAGTGATTATATGCATCTTAATTAAAATTTTTAAATAATTAATTTCAAACCAATATAAAAATTTAAACGTTTGTCTACTATGTTACTTAATTTTATATAGGAAAATTAAAAAAAAAAAAAAATCATTGAACTATGAGATCAATGACAAATCAACCACTAAACAACTTTTGCTAACAAATAAAAAACTCAACTGTGAAAAACAAACGACGCAAACATCGCAGTTATCTTGAGGGAAACCCAGCTTGACAGATTCTAGTTTTGATCTTAGAACCATGATTTGAGTAACAAAAGTAAGTTTCTATCACCTGATTTTAGATTTACAAGTCGGGAAGAGTTTTCAAGAATAATACAAAGAAAAAAATTATAAGAACTCATGATTTATTGAAAAACGTGACAACAATATTTGCTCTGTTATTTTTCATAGTTGAGTGTTTTATTTGTTAGCAAAAATTATTTAGTGGTTGACTTGTCATTGATCTCATAATTCAGTAGTTATTTTATTAAAATATTTTTCAAGATATCACTCAATATATCGCACTTTCCATCTTCATTTTATCGCAATTCTTAGTCTAGTTTAAGTTTTATATTTTTTTTTAATTTTATTTCAAAATTAGTTGCGAGGGTTCTAACATTAGTATGAATTGAATGGATTAGAAACATTATGAATAATAATTTCTCATAGTCTATAATTTTATATTGTAACGTTACCAGTAATAATTAAGTGAAATCTATAATTTTATATTGTTTATTTATTGATGTAAATGATTTTTTTAATTAAAATCAACTTTAATTTCATAATTATTTTCCTTCGTATTAAATTTCAATTAATATTTGATTTAGTTCTATGATTAAGGAAACAGGGCTAAATTCGTCTATTGACATAAAAGTTGCTGACTCGTTAGTCACCAGCCAGAGTTTTCGTGTACGAACAGTCAACTTAAGCAGCCAAAACCGATTTTACCCCCAATGAACTTCAAATTTACGTATCATATCCTCAACGCGACGGGATTGAGGTCAACGCGGCAGCGTGGGAGGAAACTAGAGAGCTTAGAGACAGCGGACACGGCGTTTGTACGACGTCATTTTTCAAGGCCGCCTTCCCAACAGGTCAAGACACGTGGCGAGCCTTTTAGGCACCTACGTGTTCATGAAGCTACCTCTGTGCGTGCACCTGACGGTTCCTCTAAGTCTATGGTACTGTAAACGTACACGTGCCAGTCATCGCACAAGTATCCTCCAGATCCTTCTCGGTTACTATAAATTCTCGTGAGACCCTTTCTTCCTCAAAATTTTCGATTCCTCTGCCTGGAAACAAACGATTTTTGTATCAGAAAACTTCTGGAAATTCTACCCAAGTTTTGTTTAGTTTTGAAGTTTTTGGAAATCCTTGATTTTTTGAAAGTGCTGGTGTTGTTGCAGCTGTTTATGTTGAAATAAAAATGGTAATCGCAGTTCGAGCTTCCGAGTCTGTTTCGGCCGAGTTGTCCGTCTCTCCAGCGGTGAGTTTCCGCCGATATTTCGGTCCTGTTCTTGCTTCTTTTGATGTTCTTTAATTTTCTTGCAACCTATTTAATCCTTAGAATTTCGGGTGTTGGATTGCTGACAGATTTGTCGATTTACGATTTTGATTAAGCAAAATCAGGCCTTTTAATTGTCGGAGTTTGAATTAGGTGCTTCTGCTGTTGGAAACTATGAATTCTTTTGAATACCCCAATTTGATGCCTTGATAGATCGAACACCTAAAATAAATGAAGAAAATAAAGATGTCTGGCTTTGTTGACTTGTTGTCTGCAAGCTGTTTGAATCTTTTCCCGTGACAGCTTGTCTGAATATGATTATCTTCTGATATCGCCTACTAACCATTTGTTTAGGTAAGAATGGTCGGTGAAGTTGAACGTTACAAACTGCACATATTTGGTTGATCATAGATCGACTTTTGCTATTCTCGTTTGACATTTTACTCCTAATTTGCACGTTTTGCTGTTTCTAGTCGAGTTTAATTGATACCGTCTGAGGACTTTGGCATATTGAGTTTCTTTTTCTGCTTTCAGGAGTTGGATTCCGACTCGGCTCTAGAATCTGTCGTTATTCCATTCAGGCCAAGCATCCGTTCAGGAAGCTTTGCCGACATCGGACCCCGTCCATTCATGGAAGATGAACACATAAGAATAGATGATCTATCATCACATTTAGGACCACTCTTCCAGTTTCCCAGCCCAAGTGCCTTTTATGGGGTAAAACTACTTTCTGAGCAGAAAATTTCAAAAAAAGTGATGATCTTTGATTCTCATCAACTCATCCCACCTCTCGATAAATTTTTATTTGCAGGTGTTTGATGGTCATGGAGGACAGGAAGCTTCGTCCTTTATGAGAAAAAATGTGATGAGACTCTTTTTTGAAGAAAATTTTCCCCATACTTTACGAGAAGGCGATGAAATTTTTTTGGAAGAACTTGTGGGCTGTTTCTCCCGAGCATTTCTTCTGGCCGATCAAGCTTTGGCTGATGACTCCACTGTGAAAAAATCTTGTGGAACTACAGCTCTGACTGCTCTTATACTCGGAAGGTATATAGTTTATAAGCACATTCAAATTTATCAGCCCATTTTCTGTGCTTGAAAAACACTTTTTCTTATTGTTTTCTTCGAATTTTTAGGCTTCTAATGGTGGCAAATGCCGGTGATTGCCGAGCCGTTCTTTCGAGGAAAGGAGAAGCAATAGACTTGTCTGAAGATCACAGGCCGAGTTGCCCACCGGAGCAAACCCGAATCAAAGAATCAGGCGGCTTTATTGACGATGGGTATCTAAATGGGGTTTTAGCCGTTTCTAGAGCGTTGGGGGATTGGGACGTGAAATCCCCTTACGGGTCATCACCTTCTCCGCTCATAGCCGAACCAGAATGCAGGCAAAGGGTTTTAACCGAAGAAGATGAGTTTCTAATCATAGCCTGTGACGGGATTTGGGATGTTATGTCTAGTCAGCATGCAGTAAATATCGTTAAGCGGGGGCTGAGCCGGTATGATGACCCGGACCGTTGTGCTCGGGACCTAGTCAGGGCAGCTCTACGGCTCCAAACTTTTGATAATCTCACTGTGGTGGTGGTCTGCTTTTCTCATCACTATGCCGGCCCCAGCCAGCCCTCTCGGTCTCAGAGGTTGAGACACTGCAGCTTCTCCGATGATGCGATTTGCAGCCTGAAAAGATGGCTGGACAGCTGTTGACAGCCAATTGAAGGTTCTTCAAAATCCGAGTTTTTGAAAGAGAAAGAAAGCACTAAATTCTTGCAGTGTAATAAGTTAAATATAGTACTGATGTATATATAACCTGGCCGTCTTTTTGGCGGCAGCTACTCGTCGGAGCCGATGAGCTCTTGTAGTGATGTATTCGTCGAGTTTTACGGATCAACTCGGTTTGATGTTGATTCATAAATCTTTGTTGTGTGTATTCATCAATGAAGTAATTGATTTTATGCTTCCCATCTTCTGGGTTTTGGTTGTGCTTTCTGCCCAAGATCAATAATTTCAGAAAAAAATTCAAATTCATAATTGTTTTTGAACAAAAATCGAAGTGAACAATATTATACTAAGAAAATTATACGGGACAGAGTTTGGGGTGACGTTGCAAAAGCATTGCCAGAAACTGGAAGATGAAGACAGCCTCCATAATACGGGAGTTTTGACTTTTGAGGCTGTTTTCAGATTGATGAATTATTGTCGGTAGAATATCAGCGCACATTTCACATGCAGCTTTAAATGATGTATATTCATTATTGACCATTTGGCATTATTTAAAAACAAAAAGGATGAAAGAGAAAACTAAGATATACGAGCCTCCATATTTTGACTAATCTTCATCAAATGATTTAGTAAGAGTTACTGTTTTTTCTAAGCCCGAGTTATATACATAATTATTGTCCAATAATTTTTATTAATAAATAAAATAGTTAATTATAAAAAATAAACAACTCAAACATTATTATTAATTTGTTAAAAAAAACATTAAAATTAATGTAATTCAAACTAAATATGTTTTCGATTGATTAAGGAAATTCGCTGGAAAATGAATTTTTTAAAACTCTAAGATATTTTGAAATCGATTTCAGTATCAAAATGAAAGATTTTCAATCAACTGTTTGTTGAAAAATATGTTTATGATCCCGTGAGAAAATTTACTAAAAAATGTATTGTTTACTATACTGAATAACGATAAAAAATTTAGCAAATGGGGTATTTTCCACTGCACTCAATAACAAAAAATTAACTAGTCATATGTGATTAGTTTTTCTATTTAAATTATCAATTAAATGAGTAAAAATAATTGAATTTAAATTTTAATATTGCCAAATATATCGGAAATTAAGTCCTGTTTGAGACTGGTTTCTATGTTATTTTGTAATTTTCTTCATCTGTCATAGCGACAGGGGGAGGAACTCCATAATTACTCCACTAACTCGAGCACCGCAACAATGGAGGCCCCGCTTATCTGGGTAGGCATGAATGTTGGTAAAAAACGACAGCGTTTCATGGGAATTTGAAGAGATTAAAAATAATCAACTTGCTGATTAATCTCCTAATATTCATCTCAAATATATAAGCTTACAGGCCAATTTGCAGGAAATTAAAGTTAAACTAAGGAAAAGAGTTTCTAGAAACCAAGCGACCATGACTGTCGACGTCGACAAGAAATCATGCAGAGACATGGCCGGAGCAATTTGAGAATGGTTGACTTTGGAGAGGTTGAGGAAAACCCAAGTAATTAATATACTAATCAAGAAGATTAATTGTAATTACAGGTGTAGTTAGTCTTCCCACATGTCCTTGCCTCGAGCTTTGAGAGCACAAAAACTGAACAGAAAAAGATGTATTTAAACAGCAGATCCAATTTTGTTGTTTGCAAGCTTCAGCAGACAGCAGGAGGAGAAGAAAACCTCGTCAATGTCTAAACCAAGGTGAATTCCTTGTTCTTCTTCCTCTCAAAACATGATTTCTGAAGTTTTTTTTTTTGTTGAGAATTTTTTTTTTTTTGTGAATTTTAAGGTTGGAAGGGAAGGTAGCTCTGATAACTGGTGGAGCGAGCGGGATTGGAGAGGCGGCGGTGAGATTATTCGTGAAAAATGGCGCTTTTGTCGTTATTGCCGACGTTCAAGACGAGCTCGGCCATCGACTGGTTTCCTCCATCGATACCGAAAAGGTGAGCTTTCATCACTGCGACGTGAGGGACGAGAAACAGGTCGAGGAAACGGTGAGTTTCGCGTTGCAAAAGTACGGAGGTTTGGATATTCTCTTCAGCAATGCGGGCGTTATCGGTCCGTTAACCGGCATTCTAGAGCTCGATCTAGACCGATTCGACGAGACCATGGCCACTAACGTCCGAGGAGTCATGGCCACGATCAAGCACGCAGGCAAAGCCATGGTGGCTCGAAAAACCCGCGGCTCGATCATCTGCACGGCCAGCGTGGCAAGCTCGCTGGGAGGAGCAGGCCCCGCCGCATATACGACGACGAAACACGCCCTCGTGGGCCTGGTCAGGTCGGCGAGTGGCGAGCTCGGGGCCCACGGGATTCGAGTCAATTGCATTTCGCCATTTGGAGTGGCGACTCCTCTTTCATGCAAAGCTTATAATTTGAGTGGGAGCGAGGTTGAGGCAAATAGTTGTGCGATGGCTAACCTGAAGGGGATTGTGCTGAAGGCTGAGCATACGGCTGAGGCTGCTCTGTTTCTTGCCTCCGATGAATCTGCATATATAAGTGGGCATAATTTGGCTGTTGATGGAGGTTTCACTGTGGTGACCCACAGCTTCTCCACCATCTAAAACCCAATTTATTGGCTCAAATTTGCATCTAAGAAGAGATATCTTTGATATTAAGCAGTGTTAATCAGTCAATTCCACATGCAATTCTCCATGTAATCTGCAGAATTTCTTGATTTTCTAATCTATAAATTTACCAATCATGTATGCTGCTTTCTCTCATCTGCTCTTGAATTACAGTTGAATAAACAGATATGAATCATAACGGTTGAAAAGAAGTACAAATAGTGTGAATGTAAGAAAACTGATGGCAATGAAAAAGATTAGTCTTCTCTTCCTCTTTTCTTCTCAAATCTCCCCCTCTTCTTCTCCGTTTCTTTTGACTTTTGCTGGTTAACCAGTAACATTGGTGCTTTCATTGACCGCTACCAATCATGGCAGAAGGAACTCGATCACAATCTACACATAATCAGTTTTTGATCAAATTTTTAGGCATTGCTGAGGGGAATCAGCGTGAAATTGACTTCTATGGAAGGTAGAATTGAACAACATATTCGTAATCCACTTCCTGTTTCAATTGATACTTCAAGCAGTAGAGGTAAACAAGTCGATAACTATGCTAATAATAGTCAATATAAATCAATTAGATCAAAAAAACTTGATGTTCTAAGATTCAATGGAGATGATCCTCATGGTCGGTTTTCATGGTTGAACATTTCTTTGATTATCATGAACTAGATGATGCCCAACAATTAAATATAACATCATTTCATTTGGATGGACCGGCTTTACAAAAACATAATGATAACAACTTGGCGAGATTTTTTTACAAGCATTATTGGTTCGTTTTGGACCATCGGATTTTTGTGATGTACAAGGTGAACTTTCGAAGTTAACACAGACAACTACTGTGATTGATTTTTAGAATCGTTGCAAAATTTTGATGAATCAGATGGTTGGTGTATCTCCTTCTTTTTTCTCTAAAGTTGTTTTGAATCTGGATTGAGAAGTGAAATTCGACGTGAGGTACGCGCCTTAAAACCTTAATCATGAGAACAAGCTGTTAATTTAGCTAAATTGATGGAAGATAAACTGCATGATCAAGGGATTAGACAAAATTTTGCAAAAACCCAATACCATCATTAGCCTTTAAGAGTGATTAATCGGACACCACCTTCGCTTCCTACTCCAAAAATTCAGTAAAATCCAGCATTATTCAATGTAAAATCTTCTAGTATCCCTGTGAAACATTTGACTATAGAGGAGATGATGGAGAGAAGAGATAAAGGTCTACGTTATATATAATTGTAATGAAAAGTTTAACAAGAATCACAAGTGAAAATCTAAATTGTTTGTGTTGATGTTGGAAGAAAATGATACAGTTAATTCTGATATAGTTGCAATCAATAATTCTATATTGGTGGAAGATATTGATTTGGAACTAGGGGAATTACTAGCTATAAGTTTACATTCTTTAGCTAGACAACAATTTCCTAGAACCATGCATTTCATTAGTTCAATTGTGGGAAAAACAATACAAAATTTGGTGGAGGGAGGCTCCACGCACAATTTCATACAAAATAGATTTTTTAAATAGTTAAATCTAGTAGTTCAACCTTGTAAACATTTTTCAGGTGTTAGTTGAAAGTGGTGCTAAATTGGCTTGTACAGGCCTATGTTCTTAACTAGAAGTTATGTTCTGTCGTGCAATGCACTGATATTGTATTAGAAGTTCAATGGTTCGAACTTTTTGGACCTATTTTGATAGATTATAAGGTTTTGATAATGAAATTCAACTAGCATAATAAAATGGTGACATTAAAAAGAGAAAGACAACATCTTCCTTCAACGATACACTTGCATCAATTCAAGAAACTACAAAAGTCCAATGTTGTATCACATTATTTATGTTTGCAATTGAGTTTATTAGTTGCCGAGTCTAAATTGCATCAAGTACCTCTTGACATGCAAGGAATGATCGATTCATATCGGGATGTGTTTCAAGTTCATGAAGGATTGCCTCCAATCAGGATAAGAAATCATCAAATACACTTGCAGCCTAATTCTATGCCTTCAAATGTAATGCCATATAGATATCCTCATTTTCAGAAGACAGGAATTGAGAAGTTGGTCGCTGAAATGATACAAGTTGGGATAATAAGACCAAGTTGAAGTCATTTTTCATCACTGGTGCTATTGGTCAAAAAAAAAGATGAGACTTGGAGGTTTTGTATTGATTGTAAGTTTTGAACCACTTAATTATATCTGACAAGTTTCCAATTCCAACCTTGAAATAATCATTGGATGAACTTAATGATGCAATTGTTTTTAGCAAAATTGATCTCTGAGCAGGTTATCATCAAATTTGTATTCAGATAATGTTTCAAAAACTACATTTAGAACTCATAAAAGCCATTACGAGTTCCTAGTAATGTCATTTGATCTTACAAATGTGTCTGCTACTTTTCAAGTTGTCATGAATGATACTTTAAAGTCATTACAAAAATTTGCTATTGTATTCTTTGACGATATATTGGTTCACAACAAATAGAGAGTGGAACATCAATGCAGGGTTTAGAATGCCTTCAAAGTGACAAACTGTTTGCTAATTGAGTAAGTGCAGCATGAGTGTTATCTAAACGTTTTCATGTGATATTCGATTTCTTCTATCATAAGTGATTTGTCATAGCTATAAAATCAACAATGCATAAATATAAAGAGTTTAAGGGATAGAAATGCAAACAATGTTGTTCACGTGGTTCGGCAAATGCCGCCTATGTCCGCGCTCTAAGTTTTCAACTTGGAGATCCTTAACCACCCAACTGCGTCTGTTGACGATGTTTGACTTTTAGGTGTCAAACAAACCTTTACAATTGGACTTTTTCTTAGGACGTCACCCTTTTCTCTTTGACTATTTCGGGGCGTCATCCTTTACTTGACAAATTTGTAAGGCGTCACCCTTTTCTTTGAAGTAAAAATGTGGAAATGAGAAAATAAAACGATTACTAATTGTCCCAAATAAAAAACTCAAGTTTTGGAGTGAGGAGAGTTAGTTTACAAGCTCTTTCTATGAATTGGAATTGAGTATAAAAATTGGTCGGACTTCACCTCAATTCTCAGATTGTTAAATGAGCTTCAGAGGTCTATGTATTTATAGAACTATCCATTGTCGATTGATCTAATCCTTTCTGTCAACCGCTTCTAGCCGTTGAAAATATGACTGTTAAAAATCACTATGCAAAACCTGTTGGCAGGTTGACCGATCTTGGGCAACGGTCGACCGTTGTGCCTTGAAAATAAATTCAAATTCGAAGCCAGAGGTCGAGCGGTCGACCAGTCAGTACAACGGTTGACCACTCCTGAGCAGATTTTGTTATTCAGCTTTTGGGATATTTTGTGGTGGACCGAATCTCCATTCTTGATAGCAACCTCGACCAAAAGAGTGCAGAAAAGGTCTAGAAGCATTTTGTGAATTTTTTTGGTCGACTGGCTCGACCGCAACACGATCGAAAACTTCTGGATCAACTGTATAGGTTTTCAGACACATAACTCTACCGCACCCTCAACCGCAGCAAGACCGAAAACACTGGGAGCAATTTATAAAACTTTTTGGACGCGTTACTCAACCACATGCTCAACCGTGATCTGACCGAAAACTCTGAGAATGCACTGTGTTATATTTCAGTCGACTAGAACTGAATTTTATGTGACCACTTGCCTCCTAAATGTCATCCATAATATTTCTAAGTACCAAAATGATATAAATTTATTGCATGTATTTAGATAAATATGTTAGTACAACTTAATACCTGTTTTGAGGGTATTTTCAATACATATAAATATAAATATTATGATTAACCAATTAAGTACAAAAACAATAAAAACACAATAAACAACTAATTATAACAATCAAAATATTTATCATCAAAATGATTAAGACTAACACAATTTAGGCTAAAAACGATGTTTTACAACGAACCATCCAACTCAATGGGAGAAATTATTACATTGGACAAAGTATTCGTATAACACATTGTTTGTTTTTAGGTTCCCTCGCATGGCGAAATTATCAATGTTCATTATAACGGTAACATGAGTCACCTATGTATCATGAAAAATAATTTATCATGAACATTAATGGTTTATTGTTATAATATAATAATAATCATATGTATTAAATAATTTTAATATTTAGATCTAATTGAAAATATTAAGAAATTATTATATCTTTGTAGCATGCTTCAAACAAATACAAAATCAGGGAGCTTTGATAATAATTTCTTCAACCTTTGAAACTTTCGTTCTTCTGCCGTCAATTTTTCTAACCTCGAATAAGCATGTGTGGACGTGATGAACGTAACAAGATTACATTCAATTTATGATAGATTACATTCTCAAAGCATGAGATGATCTATTTGAATTTAAAGAACGCTTCTGATATGATCCGGAAAACGCACAAAGACAAAGGTCCATTAATAGGCAACAGAGACCCAAAGACTAAACTATGGATAAAGAATGTGAAAGGAAAACCACAACTTTTTTTGGAGAAGATCCAAGAAAGGGGGCTCAAAAGATATTGGACATGTGAAACATTGGAGAGAAGCTAAAAGAAGAAGTCCAAGTCAAAGAAAGCAAATGGGCTTCTTTTCCAAAAAGCCTCAAGGCCCACTTGCAGTGCGCGCATTCAGACAGTGCACGCAACTGTGCTTCCATTCAATGGCCAAGCGCACAGCTTAGTGCCCTTCTACATTCTGACCATGCGCGCGTTCTTTGAGGGCCAACCCACTTGTGCCCCCAACGCCACCTTGCCTGCACATTTCTCTTGGGTCAACCCACCTGTCATAGCACCTTGTCACCACGTCTCGTCAGCGAGTGCATCTCGCAACCATGTCTGAAAGCCAGGCGCGCCACATCACGGCCCATCGGCCTGTGGCCCATTCCCAGCATGCCTCATTCCTCCGTGGCCCAACTCCAGCATCCCGACAGCGCGCGCATGTCCATGGCCCAATCGTCCAGTGCCCATGCTTCTGCGCAGCCCAACGTCCAATGTCCCCTGCCCACACCTCGCAAACTACGTGGGCCAACCCGCCCGCGCCCCATCCTTTTGACAGCATGCCACATCATGGTGCGACCAAGCACCATTCAAAGCCCGCACGTGCCACTTGCCTTTCCGAAGCCAGCGCGCCACCTACCTCCCGACCAAGGCCAATATGCGTGCCCAACAAACTATTGTTGCATGACCCATTCCCCTAGCGCCTAGCCTAGCAGCCATTCCGCTCCAGCAGCCATTCCGCTCCAACAGCCATTCAACGCACAACAACCCACTTGCGCACGCCCAGCAACCTATATGCGTGCCCACCTGGCCAACTTCCAAGCTCAGCTGGCCAACTTCCATGCCCAACAGCCCATTTCGCATACCATCACCATAAATCCCACCCTCGCGCGTGCCCCATTATCCTTGGAGCCCATTCCACGCACACCACCAATATTTTAGTTATTTTAAATTTTGTTTAATTTTGTTCATCTTAAAATCAGATCTAATTTTTTAGGATTAGTCTTAGGTTATAAAAGCACCTAGTGCTAGTTTGTTAATTTTTTGTTTTTACTCATTTATGAAAATTAAACTTTTATGCTTGTGAGAGAGTTTTTTCTCTTGAGTTCTTTGTGAATAACTTGATTTTCTTAAAGGGGATTCTTGAAAGATTGTACTTTTGATAACTTTGGTTCAACCAACAAGTTTGGTTATGGTCAAGCTTCTCATATGGTAATTCTGATTCTAGTTGACAGATTTGGCTAGGGTCAAAGTTCCACATTTTGACCTTGTTTCGTGAGACGATCTGTTGTTTTTCCGAGTACGTTGTTGGGTCTAAGGTTCGTATACCCTAGGTTCGCATTAGTTTTTAAAGCCAACACGAAAAATTCACAAATTTGCTCTCAATATGGATTCTTCAATCTCAAATATTTCAACCACTCATACTAATGAGGTCGAATATTTATTTATAATGGCATAACTCTATAATGTCATTATGACATTTAGAAAAAACCACTACAAATATTAATCTCTCATTTAAGTTAGAATTAATTTAATACATTTATAACAAAAATGTTATGGAAATCAAAATATCTTTTCACCATAGCTTCATACTTGACACAATAACATTAACTCAAATTTGACATAAATTTTAAAAACTATTGTAAAAAATTATTTTCTGTTTGTCAATTAATTGAATAATCATTAATTCAATTATTTTATTTAATGAAATATAACAAATATATTAACTATGACAACTTTTGTCATTGTGTCTTAATTAATTGAATAATCAATAATTTAATTATTTAATCTAATAGAAAATTATAAACTTATTATTAAGTGTATTAAATAATTAATTATTTAATATTCTTTATTCATTTTTTTATTATTCGAATAATGATAGAAGGTGACAAAAGGACCAATAAATTTATAGTTTTAAGCTCCAATAATATTTCATTAATTAATATAAATTATTTATATTAATTAATATAATTATTAGAGCCATATTGTTTAATCCTCGTATGTAAACTCCTGTGGATTTCATAATGCTAACTCCTGGATGAGGGAAGATCAGTGCGATGTTCTAATATGAGTACCTTCTACATGAGTGAATGATTCACATTTTCAGGGTATGAAACGTTATTCATCCACCACACCTCTCTTATGTGTTTTTTTTTCCCTCTTTGAGATGCTATCAGACTGCTCTTTCTTCAATGCTTTACTGTTCTACTGTTTGCAGAGGATAATCCCAAGGTGATGGTAGAGGTGGAGGGAGTAGCCGTGGTGGTTTCGTGGAAGGAGGGCCGATGTGTGGCAGAGGCCCCAGAGGGAGTGGGCGTAGCAGTATCAGGGGCAGAGGCAGAACATAGAAGGGGAGTGGTTGACAATTGACAACGGGTCGCTGTTTGCTTAGACTCTTCTCCCCATGAACCTTGACTCTTCTCACCTTGATCCAACCACGTGGTTTCATCTTCCAATCCCTTTTTTCTGATCTGGAAAATTCTCGACTCTCGCCCCTTCTTCATGAACAGAACAAGAACGAAACTTGGTTGAGATCTTCAACGCCACAACAAAATGTGTCCTCTTAGGATCATCTTGGTGTTTTTCTCTACAATTTTAGCTCGTTATGTTGCTTGGAGAAGCGTTCGTTCCCCCGATTCCCACTACGAGTTGTCCAACGATCAAAACCCACCTTCCAAAGATGAAGCACCCTTCAGTTTGAAAAGGGTAGGTTGATAATCTACTCCGTTCTTCATATATAAGTTAGTGTCTATGACTTAATCCAGTTGGATTCCATGGCCTCGGCACGTGTAGGTAGGGCAAAACAGGGGAAGCCTGCTCATCAACTTGGAAGAACACGATCAACCAGAAGAGAAAGTGAGACTCGGTAGTCCTGCTACTCAGTGGATATCAGTGTATAAAGCACGTCTCCCAATGAAGCAAAGGCGAGTTTCATCTTCCCCTACAATACCCTTCATTTTTTATAACCCAGTTGATAGATTTTTCCTTTGTTTTCCATAGATATCACTATAATGTGGCTGATGCAAGGCTACGTCAGCATGTAGAAAAGGGTATCGAAGACGGATTACACATAAGCTGCGTAGCATCCGCAGCAAATCTTTGGGCTCTAATCATGGATGCTGGGACAGGTTTCTCTTCACAAGTTTATGAGTTGTCGCCTGCGTTCCTTCCAAAGGTTATATATTTCCTCATACTTGTTGCCTTTGTATTCTTGAATCTTTTATCATATTTATCAATGTTTACTTATCAGGATTGGATTATTGAGCAATGGGCAAAAAATTTCAATATTAGTTCAGTTGCTGGTGCAGAGAATGGAAGCTCTTTAGTGGTTATGTCCAGAGGTTTGTTGCAATGCTTACTATTTGGCATTTCATTCTATATAAGCACTAGTAAATCGTTTTCTGCTGCGGAAAGAATATTTTCTACAACGGAAATGATTTTCGCTTCATTTACAGAATTCTTTGTCATTGTTTAGTGTAGTAGACAAAATTTTCTAGTGAGTTTTCTTAATAAATCGGAAATATTATTATCCCGAGTAAACTTCATAGTTAGAAGTTTCCAATTCAAATACATCTCCCCAATAGACTCTAACCATTGTATGCCCAAAAGAACTTATGTATTACCTAATTCAATTAGTAGAAACTAAGAGGACATTCTTACAAACTCCTCCTCCTTTGAGAGAATCTCTATTGCCTAGTTGTACACTGTAATTGGCAGAAGAGAAAATATGCAGTTGTATACCATAGCAGCTTCAAGCTTCTTTGTTTCGGTCAACCGAACCGATTGATACTAAAATACAGGTTTGCTCGAATTAACCACCATTCTAGATCGCTCCCAGCAAAAACTGGTAATTCTAACTTTCTTGTAAGAAAATCCTTGTTCGCAAATTGTCGAGTATCTTTGTTTCTCATATCCCTTTCCGCTTCTGAACTTGTTGCACAATCGTGAGTTTCCAATGTTGGAGGTCGCTCATCCATTTTCGCTAACATCCTCATCATCTGTTCCTGAATCTGAAAAATGTTGCGTACCATCATCGCAATCTTTTCTACTTTCTTTAACTCCTCTTTCATTCTCGCCATCTCCTGTTGCCATTCCATCGTGTTCTCCCTCTGCGATTATGACCGATAATGATTTTATTGAACTGAATTGGTTCAACTATAGTGGTTAAACTTGCTCTGTCTTTCTCTATCTTGGGCCAAGTTTTATAATGTTTGTATTTGTATTTTTGTAGGAACAACTTACACTAACCAATCATACAAAGTCAGTGAATCGTTCCCTTTGAAGTGGATAAACATGAAGTGGAAAGAAGGTCTCCATGTAACTGCCATGGCTACTGCCGGAAATCGCTGGGGTGTCGTCATGTCCGGCAATGCAGGATATTCAAATCAGGTATGGCTTTTAAGTCTAGATGTTTAATTTTTAATCCTTTCGTGGTAATCTCCCTTTCTTGATTCTTTCAATTTGCCTGCGTGCTTTGGATCTCTCGGTACAACAAGATCGTGGAACTTGATTGTTTGTACCCAAGTGAAGGCTTGCACCAGAGATGGGAAAGTGGGTATAGGATAACATCTATGGCAGCCACTGCAGATCAAGTCGCCTTCGTACTTAGTATTCCAAAGCAAAAAACGATGGACGAAACTCAAGAAACTGTGTGTACATCTGCCTTCCCTTGCACCCAAGTGAAGGTAACTGGACTTTGTTTTCTTAATTAATTAAACCCACTGGGGTTCTCTTTGAGATCTCAGACATGGAAAGGGCAGTATTTTGATGGGGTTTTCTTCATTATTTGTGTTTTTTTTAACCATAGTAATTCATTGACTTAGGCACATCTACTTTTGACAGGAGAAATGGTCAAGGAACCTTTACATAGCGTCGGTGTGCCATGGAAGAACACAATTGGAAACTGATTTGGAAAAAGGGGGTTTCGAGGGTTGATGGGATGGTTTTTAGGTTACCGGCCGCCCGCCAATAATGGTAATATGTATAAGTTATGTATTATGAACGTAAATGCATCATTATTATAATATAATAATAATCATGTATTTAATAATCTTTAATTTTTAAATCTAATATAAAATATTAAAAAATTATATCTTTGTAGCTTGCTTTACACGGATATAAAATAAAAAAGATTTGATAATAATTTTCTCAATTTTTGAAACCTTCGATCTTCTCCATAAATTCTCTTCATCTCAAATAAGCACGTGTGAGTGTGATGAGTGATAAATCGTATTCTCAACACATGAGACGATATATTTGAATTTAGAGAACGTTTTTTTAAAACTAACACGGAAGACACAAATTTACTCTAAAAATGAATTTGTCAATCGCAAAGTTTCAACCACTTGTACTAATAAGGTTGAATATTTATTTATAGTAGAATAATTCCATAATGGTTATTATAACATTTAGAGAAAATCACTACAAATATTAATCTCTCATTTAAGTTAGAATTGATTTCATACATTTATAACAAAAATGTTATGGAAATCGAAATATCTTGTTACTATAGTTCTTCAACACTTGACATAATAACATTAACTCAAATTTGACATAATTTATTTTAAAAATTATTTTCAAAAGTTACTTTATTTTTGTAAATTAATTGAATAATCAATAACTCAATTATTTCATTTAATAGAATATAACAAACATATTAACTAAGGTAACTTTTGTCATTATATCTTAATTAATTGAATAATTAATAATTCAATTATTTCATCTAATGGAAAATAATAAAATTATTATTGAGTGTATTAAGCAATTAATTCACAATAAATTATTTAATATTCTTTTTTCATTTTTCTAATATTCGAATAATGATAGAAGGTGACGAATGGGCAAAGAGACCTATAGTTTTAAACTCCAATAATATTTTGTTAATTGATATAAATTAGTTATATTAATTAACATAATTATTAACTCTAAAGTAATTCATTAAATACTTAGAGTTGCACTTTAAAAAACCATAAAGTATATATAATCAAAGTAATGTCCATTGATATACTCATTACATATGTATTAACCCTCCATTTAGATTCTAATAGAGCTAGATTTATAATCTGTTAACCTCTCATATTACGTTTTTATCCTTAACTACTAATAGTTTTTTTATTGAACAATTAATTCATAACGATTATGAATTGCGCCCTAATTATTCGATCTCTAAACTAACAAATAAGAGAATCTATAAAAATGAATTTCATTGTATTGATATTAACATTCCCAACTATTCATTTTAATTCACTGTCAATATACAAGGTATACGAATCATATTTTGTACAAAACTTTATTGAATAAATTAAAATGAAATAGGAGTTTGTTAAATACAATGAATTAAGAACATACATATATGACAATCATTATCATAAAATTAATTGTTCAATATTTAACGAAAATTATCAAAATAATATAATTTTATCTGATCTAGTATCATATAATCATATTATATAAAACATATTTATCTTATGTCATCTCATATATAGTCGAGATATGACTATATATTCTTAATGAAATAAACTATGTTTAGGACTATAAACTATTTGAAGGTTATATACTTTAAATATAAGTCTCAGATTTATTTTGGTTATTATTCTTTATATTTTATCCCACATATATACAATATATATATTATATATATTAATATGAAGTTAGCATAAATAAGTAAAGAATTTTTTATGAATTTTATAAAACATAATTTAAAATGCTAAAATAATATCAATCAATATAAATTTATTCATATATTACAAAATTATTCAATTACATTTAATCATTGGGCACATTATTCCCAACACGCATCTCATCATTCAGCTATTAATATGACATCTTTCGCAGTTGTGTATGGACAAGCCACTCCAACTGTATTGCCTTATGTCGAGAATTCATCTGTATTTGAAGCAGTAGACTTCAATTTACAGCAACGTCAATTGGTTTTACAGCAGCTTAAAGAAAATTTGCAACAAGCCCGTAATCGAATCAAACATTTTTGCTAATAAACATAGACAAGATCGTCAATTTGAAGTGGGTGATTTGGTATTAGTTGAATTATATCCCTATAAACAGACTTTAGTAAAGGGTCAATTATATTCAAAGCTCAATGAACATTTTTATGGGCCTTTTTCTGTTGTCAATCTCATTGGTGAGAATAATATGCATGTAAGAAAACTCATGGCAATGAAAAAGATTAGTCTTCTCTTCCTCTTTTTTGTCTCAAACTTCTTCCTCTCTGTTTCTTGTGACTCTTACGGGCTAACCAGTAACAATTAGACTTGTTCGATATTACCTTGTCCATAGAGCAGAGCCTGCATCGGCAACTTCTTCACAGCTAGCAAAGTGCGGCACGAGTGGGGTCGTCTACTCCATCGGCGGAGACTGGAATACCCCTAGTCATGATGATGATCAGACAAGACAAAATATGTTTGTTGATCCTCTTTTTACCCAACTTGAGCCATTCACAACTTTGCTCCTCGCAAATAATGAACACCATGTTATAATGACCGCCAATCATCCACTGTGGGTCTGTTGAGGTCAGCTTGTACAGAGCTTTTAGCTTATGGGATTAGCAGTCAACTGCATTTCCCATTATGACTGGCTCTTTCTGTTTTGTTTTTTCAGGCTTCTGATGAACAAGCTCATATCAGTGGACAGTCATCAAACCATCAGAGATTCCCAATAATTCGTAGGCTTAACAACTTTGTAAAAAGACCAACAACAATATTATCAATCCATATACTTCATCATCAGTAAACCTTCAAAAAATTTCCCAGATAATTACCGTCTCAATTATCGAAAAAACAATAAAACAATTCAAACTTCGCAATCATATCTTCTGTAAAAAAAAATATTGAGACAAACACTAAATACATCACTTGAACCTCCATCAAAGGTCCATATCTTGGACCTTTTTCATCGACGAAGTATGCCTAAGATTGATTCACGAGAATACAAACGTCTAATGGAAATCGGATTATCTCTGATACCAAATGATACAAATAAAAATGTCTTTAATTCTAAATGATCGATAACAGAATCAAGCCCAACACTTAGATAACAAATATGAATTAAAAGAGAAAAAAAAAAAAAAAAAAGGAGTTCGGATCAAAATAGAATCGTAAATATACAAACAATCATCTTTTTGAAGCTCCTTCCGCTAAGTCTTTTACACACGATGTTAGAGTATCATCAAATCTATTCATTCTTGTAAAAGATTTTGGGTAACTAATTTTGGGTAATTATAAATTTCAACAATCATCCATCAAACATGAAGGTCATCAAGTGCTTTCATCGTGTGGTCATCCCCTGCATGGTACGGGATGGAAATCAATTGAGGGCACTCCCTTATATATAAACGAGAGAGGCAAGGAAATGATGGAAAAAGGGAGCTTTGACAAGCATCTTCTGGAGTAAATTCCCTCGGCTTCCACCATCCCTTCAATTTACCCATGTTATAAAGAGTGAGGGATTGTAAGGATGGAAACAAAACAGAATGAAATTCATCCACCGCCTCATTATTGTCCACATACTCTATGAGACTTAAGTTTTCTAAACCCAATTTTCGTAGATTTGGAAATCGATTGAGTCGGGGAATATACTGCAATCTTTCGCAACTCACAATCGAGATTTCTGTCAAATTCAATAATGAAGATACCCAACTACATAATCTGACTCCATCATATCCTCGTATACTCAAAGTTTCGACATTTTTGTTTGGATGCAATTTTTCCAAAACCACAAAGTCGGGATCGATTGCACCAGGATTGTAGCTGAATTCACCCCATTCTAAGGCGAAATGACTGAATCCATGATTATCTTTCAAGTTTACAGTGTTGGCTTGGGACAAATCCTTCCTCAAGTGATGTAAACCTCGGATACGCAACCTTCCCCTTATGTTGATAAGCGTATTAAGCTCACACAACCCACTATCTTTAGAAGACGCCGAGGGACCCACTGCATACAAATTCATTGTCAGAAGATTAGTCAACTTATCTAGTCCAAGTGGCATTTCCCTCAATTCATCACAACGTTCAAGATCCAGATGTTTTAGGTTTACTAGATTGCAAAAATCTCTCGGCAGTTCTCTTATACCTGAACAACCACCCAGTTTCAACGATTGCAATTTCTGCAATTTGACGATTGAATTCGGAAGCAATTCCATACATGGATTATAGCTAAGATGAAGAAACCTCAAGTCTACCATATTACCAATATTTTCT
Organism: Begonia loranthoides; assembly: GCA_022433065.1. Taxonomy (NCBI): domain Eukaryota; kingdom Viridiplantae; phylum Streptophyta; class Magnoliopsida; order Cucurbitales; family Begoniaceae; genus Begonia; species Begonia loranthoides. The sequence goes on along the minus strand of CM039472.1, from coordinate 2,385,225 downwards.
GGTAATTCTACCAAACTTGTACACCCATCCAGAATCAATGTTTGCAAAAACTGCAATTTAGTAATGGAGTTTGGAAGCAGTTTTATGTAAGAATTATTGGATAGATCAAGATGCCTCAAGTTGATAAGACTATCAATACCTCTGGGAAGTTCTTTCAACCGTCGACACCAACTGAGATTAGCGTTTGCAAATTATGTAATTTAGTTATTGAATTTGGGAGCGACTCTATCTTTTCATGGTATGAAAGATTAAGAAATCTCAAGTGCTTTAGCATACCAATTGAAAATGTTACTTCTCTCCCATGCGACCAGTGTAAATCCAAAACCCGTATCGATTTAAAAGATGATATATGTGCTTCCAATCCAGCTTCATTACTCTCGTATAAATCACTCAATCTTGACGTTAAAAGTGTCCTTAATTTATATGGTTTGAGTTGTGGTGTTGAACTTATAGACCAGTTTGATCCATGACCAAATAATACTCGTCGAGTTCGTTCATTGACATTCATAATGTCTGAATCTGGAGTGAAACACTCTGCGCCTGCAACTAAACGTGTTAAATCATGCATGAGATCGTGTAATTTGCATCCTATCACTTCACCCTCTGTATTTTTTTCTACATCTTGGAAAATGGACCTCCATATCAACTCCATAAAATACTCATTACCAACATCCTCTAAGCATTTATTCCCACCTTGTGATTGAACCAATCCTTCGGCCACCCACAGCTTGATCAATTCATCTTTCTTAAATTTGTGGTCTTTTGGGAACAAGGAGCAATAAGCAAAACATGGCTTCAAATGAGAGGGAAGGTGGTTGTAACTATGTTTAAGGGCTTGAGTTATCCCATTTTCTTGTTGTGTGATTGTTGTCAGCTCCTCATTTTTGAAAGACAACCATTCAGCTTCCGATGTTTTAAAGTACAGTAGTCGTCCTATGATCCTTACAACAAGGGGAACACCCTTACATTTCTTTACAATTTCCTTCCCAATTTCAATCATGTTTTGGCTCTCTGGTGTTTCACATTCTTTGAAAGCCAATTGCTTGAACAATATCCACGAATTGTTTTCAGACAAGCCTTTTACAATGTAGGGGGAAGTTGCTTGACAAACATGGGCAACTTTTTCACTGCGAGTGGTGATGAGAATCTTACTTCCTCTTGCACCGCCCATCAGCAGCCTTTTCAAGCCCGCCCATCCTTCAGCATCCTCGTTCCACACATCATCCATCACAAGAAGGTACTTCTTTTCATTAATTTGGCTTCGAAGTCGACTTTGTAAGGAATCCATTTCAAGCCCTGATGGCCTTTCTTTGGTCGCTGATTCTATTATTTTCTCCACTATTATTTTCAAATCAAATATTTCAGAGATGCACACCCACAGTCTCAAATCAAAAGCATCTTCCACTCTCTTATGGTTGAATACAGACTGCGCAAGCATTGTCTTCCCCAATCCTCCCATTCCCACTATTGCATCTGCTGACACTATCTTTTTCATTGGTTTTGAGCAGAAGCAGCACTACTTCTTCTTTTTCTACATCCCTCCCAATCACTTCCTCTTCAGGAACAAATGAGTGGGTATATTCTCTTTCCCTTGTCCTAGATTGATCAGGTATTGTTTCGGAGAAGTGGAATTGGGCTCTATCAGCTGCTATATGCTCTAGTCTCTGCCTAAGTTCCTTAATCTTGTGGGCCATTTTCGCACCGAAAACAAGCTGATTATGTTTGGAGAAGAAAATGCGTACCTTTTTGACGATTTTATCCCTCGAAATCACTTCTCGCCTCAGTGTTTCGTAGGATGTTAGGGTTTAGTGTGACCCGGATTCCATTTGGGCCAGGCCGGTTCGGCCCACAT
>CM039472.1:2365572-2382884 GCA_022433065.1 Begonia loranthoides | reverse complement strand
TCTTCTTCTTCTTCTTCTTCTTCACTCATTTGCAGGTGGCCATATCCTTTCCTCGAGCTTGACACTGCATGGGCTCCTCTATGGTAACACACCCATTTTCATCTTCTTCGAGCTAATGCCCAAAATTATATCGCAATTTTCTGAAAATGTTGAATGAACAGGTACTTCTGTTTGGCTTTGGTTCACATTCCCTGTTATGGGATTTTCGCGTTGATAATTAGAGCAAAGCATTCAGTTCTTCCCAGACTGTTTCCTCAAGCTTTTGTCAGATCCACAGCATATTGACCAAAATTTACTTCTTTGTTTTTTCTTCTGCAATTAAACTTCAATAGCTTGATATTGGGTCTAGTTTTTACTCTGGCTCTGTACACGAACATGGGAATTGGAGCTGGCATTTTCAGCCATTTCATTCCCTCCATTACTCAATCCACACAGCTTTTTCTTTCGATTCTAACTTCTGTTTACCGGACGACCGGACACAGGATTTTCTAACGAAGAAGACGCGTTTACGAAGCTATAACTCCATAGCATATCCCTTCAATGGTTTCTTTCAAGGTGGAAAATGTCTGAATCATGACCAGAAAACTACCTAATAATCCTCGAATATGACCAGTAACTACCACATTGAATGATTGTTGTGACAATGTTTGGGTGTATAATCTTCTGTTTCTAAAAGCTTATTTTAGGACTAACGTCTTCCATCTCTTTAGATGTTAGAAGAAGATAGGAAAAAGGTGAAAAATGCTAATCAAACGGGGATCAAAACCCTTTTAATACACTTAAAATAAAAAATACAATAGATAGCTCCTTGTATAGTGACACGTGTCATTAATAAAAAAATAGGGATATTAACCCAGCAAAGTCATGACATGACAATTATCGAACAATTTTTGCTAACAAATAAAAAAACTAAACTATAGAAAATGAACGATATAAATATCGTTGTCACTTTTTTCGTTAAATTGTTGAAATAAATATTAAAAATAGGAAGACTTTTCAATGTTTTTAGCTCTCCGGGTATCTCTTTGTAGAATTTGTTGAACTCTAATTTCAATATGTTTAGCTTGTTCAGCTTCGAAATCAATTTTGGTATTAAACTGGTAAAATTATTGGGGTTAGATGAAATAGTAGTTTTGAATTCTATTAAACTTTATTATTGACAGGTTTGTTCAGTTCATTAGTAACACTGGAATAAATCCAAACAATTTATTACTTGATAAATTCAAATAGTTCAATAATTTGAGGTCACCCAATGAAAGTGGAAGATTTTCAATTCAACTACTTATTAAAAAATCAATTTATTCAAAACTAAACATATTTTTGATCTACTAAGAAAACTCGCCAGAAAATTCTTTTTCTGCTACACTTAAAAATGACAAAGATTCAACAAATAAAGCGAAAAGAGTATTTTGCATAGCAAAAGTCTCGTTTCTGTTGCGAAAAATATTCTTTTTGCAGTAGAAAATGATTCTTTTCACATAAAAAAAAATATTTTTTCCGATGCAAAAATAATTTTTTTCACAGCAGAAAATGAGCATTTGGCTTAAAAAAAACATTTGAGTCCTTGTCATTTCTAATGAGTAAACAAATTCAAAATTTTAAAGAAATTCTTTAATTAACTTATGGGTAAATGACAAATTAACTATCGTAGTTTGCGATCAATGACAAGTCAACCACTATGGTATATTTTCTAACAAGTTAACCACTCACATATGTGAAAATGAAAAATCCAACATCACAGAAACGTTCACCGTTAAAAAGCTTGGCGCCACGGTCAGAACGCCAGAACTCCCCGCGGCGTTCTGAAGAATTGGGCGTTCTGAATTTAGAACCCAGGCGCGGGTCATTCTGGCGATCAGAATTTTTCAGAACGCCGAGGGGCGTTTCTGGCATTCTGACCATAGCACCCAACTTTTTAACGGTGAATGTGTCTATGATATTGGATTTGTCATTTTCACATATATAAATGATTAATTTATTAAAAAATATACCATAATAATTGATTTATCATTAATCACAAATCTTGTTATTTACCCTTAACTTATTTTGAAACGAAAGGCAGCAAATTGCAAATAAATGAGCAAGTTAGTAGGTGTGGTACAATGGTGCGGATGGCGGCGCTGACTGTGGACCTGTGGTGGGTGCACCGCTGAAGAAGGGCAGCTTGAGAATGTCTGTTGTCGAAAATTATGGAACTGCCTTGTCAAATCAAATATGAAGCTTTTAGAGTACCCATTCAGCCTGAGTTTGACATTATTCTGTCTATACGTACATTGTTTTTCTGTATTTAATGTTTTCCGTGCAGGTAGAGTACTATCTTTTCAACATTCCTGCAAGAATATTGCTTCGTTTGTAATGGGTTCATAAAGACAACGTATCTCAAGTCCTAGATCAGATATTTAAATGTTTGTTTTTTCCCAATTTTATCTCAAGTTAACTCTGTCTTTTTTTATTTATTTAACAAAATAAATCCGGAATTATTAAATCAACAATAAACCAACCCTTAAAATAATTTAACGAATAAATAAAATATTAAATTATAAAAAATGAAGAAAATAAAAATTACTGTAAAAAAAATACCGAAGAAAATGTGCAATCACATTTTTCACTTAAAAATGTCTAAGGACATCCCATGAACGTCGAAGGCTAATTAGTCCAAGACTAATTATGAAAGTTCATGCATGTCTCTACTTCCACCAAAATAATCCTGCAAACCCTCTCTAATGAATTTTGAAAGAATACAATTATAGGTATGTAACATATCAAATTTTAAAACCCCAATTACAGTATTTTTTCCAAATAAAAAACGCTAATTTGAATTCATTTCAAAATTTAATCTAGCCTAATAACTTCTTTCCTCAAATCCAGCTTAACTGAAACCTTAAATAATGTTGGCTTCTTAATTTGTTACGCGGTTTGGAGTGTGGCCAGGGAAACGTAAAACGTTTCCTCTCAAAATATTAAATCTAGACCTCTGGAAGATCAGATTCATGATGAAACCTAAGAAGGAAAGAAAATTCGAGACTTCCCTATAAATAGAGGGTCTCGCCGAAGGAAGAACACACCAAAATCAAAGAAAAACTTCGAAGATCTCAAAGAAACTCACCTCTGCCGCGAAGAATCCCTCCCGAAGAGACAACCCTACAGCCGAGCCTCCACCGCAACGACCGACGATCTCCTTCCGCAGTAACCAGCGACCAACTTCCGACGAGAGAGAGAGGAGCTCTCTCATCGCGAAACAGAGAGGTCACTCTGTTAGGGCTATCGCGAGACGAAGAAGAAGATAGGGGAAGAAAAAGACCATTTTTTTGAAGAGTCAACTTGACCAGTTCAACTTAAGTGAATCAATCAGATCCGACCCGAACCAAGCGAGCAGATCCGACCGAAACCTTTCCAGCAGACCCTACCCAAACCGATCCAACCGACTCGAACAGTTTCGACCCGACCCAACTGAATTTGTCTTCGACCCATTTAAGGTTTTTGACGGTAACGATATTCTGCACAAATTTCTTTCGAGGATTTATATCGTTATTTGCGGGAAATTAATAGATAAATTATTTTGGAAGGTTTTTGACGGTTTTCGGCGTTCATTCAAGATTCTAAATTTTCCTAAAGTCTTTACTCTCACGGAATCCAGGTAAGTGGTACACTTACGACGTTTTGGCGTAGGCCCTATATCACAAGGCATATAGTATTTTCGTTATATTTATTTTGTTATAAAAGTTATATCTTTTTATTCTGTCATGCACGATTAGATATCGACACATGAAATAATCAAGATAAAAAATTATAGGTCATCTTGCATGCGTATGAATATGATGGAATTGACGGAAACTCTGAGATGGCTAATGAAAGCCTGAACGCATGAAACCTTGCGATGACTAATGAAAGTCTGAAGCTTGATAGTTATTTTGAGATGACAAATGAAAGCCTGAACGCATGAAACCTTGTGATAGCTAATGAAAGCTTGAAACTAGGTAGGGCTGAAAAATGAATTCCAACCAGTACGTAACTTTATAAAGAAACTCGGTAATGTATGAAACTAAACATTTATACACGTGTTTCCAGTTACTGAGTTTATCTCACGTCTTAGTCTTGTGATGTAGGTGAATTTTTAACAGATGATGAATTTGGACTGATCGAGGATTTTCTCGAAATAGAAGAGCATACAGAGGGAAATATTGAATATGTCAACGATGGGTCAACAGATTAAATTTTATTACAGTTTTAATATTTCGGGAAGAACTTTATTTAATGTTTTAATTTTTAAAAGTATTTGAATAAGTTTCCTTTGTATTGAAGTTTTCAATAAACTATGTTTCATTTAATAAAGTCTTAATTAAATGTTTTGTTTAAGAAGCTAGAATTAATAGGATTAGCCCTAATAAATAACTTTAAACTAATCTGCTAATATATTTAGTTGTTTTATTAAATGCTTCCGCCATAAGTAAAGATTTTATTAACTAAGTTTGTAATTTAGGGTTTATAACGACCAAATTAAACCTAATATTGTAAATCAATTCGGGAAAAATTTTAGGGTTTTCAAAATTGGGGAAAATATAATTTGGGGCGTTACAAGGTTTAACTTCTATTTTTATACTTAAAGTTGTACTTTATATGATAATTATTAATTAATGTAATTAATATATTTTTTTAATTATTTATAATTTATCTTAATTAATACATGAGAAATTAACATAACAAATTGTATAGTTTAGGGTAAGAAACACAATAAACCATGAAGAATTTTTGCAAACAACTAAAAGCTCAAATTATGGAAAATGAATGACGCAAACCTTCATGTCACGTTTTCCGTCCAAACTTGCAGAGACAAATGTTGCGGCCACTCTAACATCAAAGTCCGTCTAAATTCATCCTAAAATTTTCGTTTTTCCTTACCTGAAAAGCTTTTCCTTCACTGCCGATCTCGTCTGCCGGCATCGACCTCCAAAGTTGATGTTAAATTCTTAGCCCTCCAAGATAAATGAATTTCACTATTAAATATACATTGCAATTAAAAAGAAAATCAAACATCGAAGTTTACCATGGTAAAGGACGTTCGTCGGAAACCTCCACCCTCCTCTGTATTGTCAGCCCGCTAGAGAGAAAATAGGGTTGATCGAGATTGCCAAGGGGACATCCGTCTTAAGCGACGACCATTCGTTCTGAACTGAGGGATGCCCGTTTTGAATTGAGAGACATTCGTTTTAAGCTGAAACAACGTTGTCTTTGTAACGACCCAATTTTTCTTACCTTAAAAATCGTGTAAAATTTAAAACTTTTCTTTTTCATTTATAAAACATTAGCTTAAGTCTTTCTTTAAAACCTTTTAAATTAAAATCAGAGTTCTTTTCTTAAAAACCCGATCGTTAAAACATCTTACTTAAAACTCGTTACTTAAATCTTTATTAACAGCGGAAGACTTTATTTATAAAATCCATTTTTTTCATTTTACAACGGAAGCATAAATAAATAAGAGGAGGATCGGAGAGAGAGCGAGAGCAAGAAAGGTATTTGAACTTGCAATTATATTCTGAGTGAAGTATCACAGGAAGGGTCTCTGCCTGTAATGCAACACATTTACACACATTTATAGAGGAGAGGCATCGAAAGAATCTAGTAGCGGGTACACTGTGGGCCCCATCGTCCTACTAGGAATCTTTCAGTGCGTCTAAAAGGAATGCACTTTATAGCGCACCTAGTACAATAATTACAAGCATAATTCGCACACCATAACACACAAAAGGAAACAAACAAACGGAAACTAACAAAAATACAATCATCATTGCCTACGTCTTTGGATTTAGGGTCCATCAGCTTCCGTCATGGCTTGCGTCATCAAAGAGGACCAGGGGGTCTTTCTGTGTACTGGAGAAACAGGTGAATGATTTGGCATAATTCCGTGGTGTCTCTTTGTATTGCAGGGAGCCAGGTTCTGAACCAGTTGTCGTTGGTGGAGCTGAGGTTGAAGTAGATGGTTCATAAAGACATGATGGTTTCCAGTTCAAGGAGGTGTTGGATGGCGTTTTGAACTGCTTCTTCACGTATCTGGGTGAGTCTATTGTGGATCCAAGAGTGTTCATCAAGGGAATGTGGTAGGGATGAGTACTCGATGAGTTCTCTGAATTCTTGAGAAAGATTAGCCTGTTGATTAGGTCGCTGACTTCCGCTTGCCATATGGTTCCTTGATGAGTTTCTTCAATAGCTTGAAGGACAGCACCGATTTCTTATACGGGTTCTGTAGTATGGACAAGAAAACACATTAATCGTGATAAAGCATCAGATAAAACATTATCATAGCCTTTAATATGTTCAAAATGAATTGTAATGCCGGTGCCAGTGATGAAATATGTAAAACTAAGCCAACGAACGCGTGAAGGTTTATGAAGACTGAACTTATTGTAAAAGCTAACGATAGCTTGACAGTCTGTGCCTAGTATAATCTCCTTTTTATCTAGATAATAGATCTTAAAGGAGGAGAGTGCTTCCATGCAAGCATGAATTTCAGCGTCAATAGTGGCTTTAACTTGGGGAAATTTGCCACTGGCATAGGCACGGATTCGTTCAGAAGTTTTTGCATCAAACTTTTTATGTTTCCATTTACAGATGTCACCCCATCCTTCCATGCAGCCATCAGTTTCAAGGATGATATACGCATCTGTAAGAGGAAGTTCCAAATCAGGTAACTTCATGACAGCGGCTTTAATCTGTTGTATTAGTAGGATGTCTGACTCTTTGAGTCGTTTATCACCATGAGGACTGGTCTTGGAGTATAAGGGTCCAAGCAAAATTCCTAGTTTGGGCATATATGGTCGGACATAATTAAGCATTCCAAGCCAAGATCGTAATCATTTCTTTTCTTTTAGTGATTCCAAATCAAAATCCATAATCTTTTTCAGAATATGGGGCTGGAGTTTGGTCTTTCGATTGCCAAGTACTGCTCCCAGAAAATTAATTTCAGGTGTGGCAATCTTCATTTTTGTAGGAGATATAACCAACCCATTTTTCTTCACACGATGTATAAATTCTTGAAGATGTTGGCCATGTTCTTCTTCAGTTTGTGAGAAAACAAGGATGTCATCAATGTAGACAGCAATAAAGGCTTCTGTGCCTGCAAAGCAATTATCCATTTTTCGTTGAAAAATTGCAGGAGCATTCTTGAGTCCAAACGGCATAACAAGCCATTCATATAAGCCATTAGGGACAATGAAGGCAGTCTAGGGGATACTAGCTTCTTCCATAACAACCTGGTGGAAGCCACTATTTAAGTCAAATTTTGAATAAATTTGACTATTTCCAACACGGGCTAAAATAGTATTAATACCGGGCAGGGAATACTGGTCCTTATGAGTATTATCGTTAAGAGTACGATAATTATAGACCATACGTTCTTTACCCTTAATTTCCTTATCAGTATCAGGATTTATAGAAGTGCCTGAATTTACCAGGATGGCAACAGTGCGGTGTTTATTGGTACTGAGACGTATTACCTTAAGAGACAATAAGGTCTGAACATGCCTTTGAAAAGAATCAGCCATTGCAGGCGTGATGTGTTTTAGGGGCTTATCCTGGATCACAATATCAGGATTAATGATGTCAAGATGGCATTTGATCTGATTTTGAGCCCAATGAGCAACAAGATTTTCACCTATATATCCCTGTAAGGTTAGCTTTTTAATGATAGGGGCAAATCTAGTCATAAAAGGTCAATTAGGATTAGGTTGCACTAAACAGGATAGTTCAGGGTTTTCCTCAATTTCAGCAGTAGATAAATACTCTTCAATTAGACTTACAGAGGCTTTCTCTACTTCTTGACTTGTCTCAATTGTAGTAACATTTTTATAAAAGGTGATGATACGTCCTTCGATTCGAAGACCACCTTGTATAGACTTTATAAAATTACAGCCAAGTAACATTTGGATGCCATCAGATAATATCTTCATGGGGAAACAGTAAGTAAAAGGAATACGAAATGAATTCTCTTCAATTAACATTATACCTCCTTTTAACTTCTGTTTTGCTTCCCGTGTAGAATTAATGCCATCAAACTTCACCGTATAGGGGTTGTTTTCCATTGCTTCTTTAGGGACGGAATTACTATCCAAACAGCAGACAGTTGCGCCAGTGTTAAGAATAGCGCGTAGGGTAAAGGGCTGTACTCCTGGAATTCTGAAGGTAATAAGCATATTATAAAGACGATTAATAACTTTGCGAATTGTTATTCCACTTCGGCAGGAATAGTCAACAAGAATTTGAGTAGTTTCTACATTCAAATCATCTTTTTCCTTATGCTGATCTTCTTCTTGCTCAGGGTCTTTATCAAAAAGAGGGGGAAGTTCTTCGAAAGATTTCAACAGATCCTTTTCAAGACCTCTGTTCAACCTTCGATTTTCATTGGTTAAATGAATTATGAACCCCAATAGTTCTTGTATAAAACTGTCGGGTGTTTGATATGCTTTAAATTCGGCAAGTTCGGAGGTACATGTAACCTGAAAATAATAAATTGAACATAATGGACAAGATGTAACTTGACATATCTGGCAATGAATGCGCATTTGCTTCTTGGTTTCGAGGAGACAGGTGGAACAGTATTTTAAGTCATCTGGTAACTCTGCATTTTGTATCCACTTGTGTTAACATTTTTCTTTTTCGCCAAGGTTTACTTGTTTTCGCCAACCATATGGGGATCCGAGAACTAGCGCTGTTTGAAAAGGGAAGTCATCTGTGAATAATGTAGCAGCTTGTTGCGTATCTTCGCCTTCAGAGAAACTGCACATAGCGTCACTGGGTTCTTCATCATATCGACAGAAATAAGATCCCAATCTTCAGGGAGATCGATATTTTCAAGGATGGCGGCTCTGTTGATGTTCCCCTTTTTCCTACAGCATTCTTTTGCAAAATGTCCAGGTTCTCCACAGATAAAACATTTGCATTTTCTAACGCGATCTTGTTGTTTTCGCTTGAAAATTCGTACATGTGAATCATGTGGCTTTCCTTTGTATGTTTTTGATTTCCTTAGCCCAAAGCATTTTTGTTTAGCTTCAGAGTAATATCCTGGGATAGGAATAAAGCGAAAAAAATCAAGTTCTTTGAGGCTGCATTGAAATGATGCTTGCTTACATAGTTCTGCCAGATGTTGATAAGCAAAATGTATGCGAGGAAGGGCGCCAATAGTAACTCCTGGGTATTTAGCCATAAACGCCTGTTCAATAGCGTTACCAATAAGAGGGGGCATTTTCTTTGTGAATTTTTCTGATAATTCAGCAGATACATACATGCGTCCGGATTTTGCAGCAAGGATTTTGAACTCATTCATGTAAGTCATGAGACTCTTTACATTAGGGCAAGTCAAGCGTTCCAAGTCTAGATAAGCACGATTTTGTTCTTCAGTAGATCCTTGTGTTGGATCTTCGAGTAAAAATACCCTGCGAACTTGTGATAAAACATTCTGTGTGTCTTCTGCTATATTTACCAACTCTAGATAGTCTCCTGGGTATGCCATACGCCATTGTATCCAAGTTTTCTTTTCTATTTCTCCCAGAAGATTCTCGATGTAATTGACTTTGCTTTGGTTGTCAACCCATACCTTGTCATTGACCAGGTTTAAGGTAATAGTTTCCCAACGTGTAATGACATCATTGTATAAACCAATATCACTAGGAAGAACAAGTAAAGCACCTGATTGTTCCTGGGCAGGTGGCAGATCCCATTGGCCACTATAATACTTTCCAAAATCTTTTACTCGACCTTTAATTTTTCTGGTGTTAATAAACAGTCCCCAATTGATTTAGAGCTGGTTGCTGGTGCGTATGCGGGTTGTCCCATAAGAGAATCTGTCGGTGGTTTATAAGCAGAAGTAATTGATGAAGAGGCTCCCAATTCTAACTTTTGTACAGCATTTTGTAGGGCCTGAATGGGCATTGGATATTCCAGAGGAGTAGGAGCTGTAGATGCGACAAAGACATAATGAGTTGTGTCAGGGGTTTCCCAATCAAACGTATAATCTTCCCAATCATAATAATCGAGCAAATCCTCAGGATCAGAGTGTAGATCAATTAATTTGGAAGAAGATTCGGGAGAAACATCATAAACAAGGGCATCATGGTTATCATCAGTAACTATGGTATTGGTATTATGGGGGGCATCCGGAGTATCATCATCCCAAGTATCCCAAGAAGGAGTAACCCCACCAACTCCCACGTCGAAATGAGGGGGCGGAGAGTACTTAACATAGTAATCATATTTACCACTGTGTTGTCCAAGTGTATCCCATGGTGAGGGAGGAGAGGAAGTATCTTCCAGAGTATGATAATAATCAAGTCAGTCATCATTCGTATCATCATAAGAATCCAGAGCAAAAGGATTGTGGAAAAGGAGGACGCCGGCGAATTCATGAAGTAAAGTAGCTTCATCAGTCTCAATTTCAAGATCTAATTGGTTGATATGAGCGGATTGGCGAGTAGGTTGGTCCACATAATCGTGGAAACGCAAAGAGATTGTTCCATAAGAACGAGTGCGCGTATGTAATTGAGCTGCTACAGTAAGAGGCCGTCGAATAAAAGGACGCAAATTCCACAATAAGCCTTGGGAAGAGGCGGCTGTATAGGATGTACCAGGGAGGGCTTGAAGACCACGACTAGCAAGGTAGTCGATAACATGAGTGACATTCAGTTGAAAATTAGCATAACCAGTATTGGTTAATCGTCCAATAAGGGATCGAGTAATCAATAAGTTACTTTCACTACCAATCCAGGTATCATAACCATGAGTTTGAATGATTAATTGGAAATAGTTGACAAAATCTTGAATACTCATAAAAAGATTAGATACTAGATAAACAAGCTGAGTACCTTGTGTTAAATCCATCTCCATGGTTCCAATAATAGATCGATCGTCGGACTAGCGAGTGTCTCGAAGAACTATAAGATAGCGAACACCTGTAGCACGTCAGTGTAATATTTGAACACAGATCATGATAAGGCCAAGATGAATGTGTTCTAATCCTTCGCGCATCAAGCGATCATGACTATCATTGTCAATGAAAGGTAAATCAAGTTGGTCATTGTCACGAACAACTCTGATACGTCTTTCTGAATAATGCTGGTATATCCGATGAAGAGGGTCACTGAGCTGGGCGCCATATAGAATTTCAGCAGGAACAAGATTAGCTCGTTGTTGCTATGATAGGTGGACTTGTTGCTGAGGATCTAACAGTGATTCCAGTGTGCGATTATTGGGACGGTGTCGGCGTAACAAACGTGTTGTTTCATGTCGTAAGCGTTGTAACCTTCGGTAGCCACGTATTTGATCATCATAGACCGAAGTCCCAGTTTCAGTTTGGGTATCAGAGGCTGGCCTCATTTTCGTGCTTTAGCCTTTTCTTCCTCAAAAATTTGTTGAGGATTCTTGAAATAGTATAACCACTGATTAGCAGTAGTCTTTTTGGTAGTAGGAGGACCAAGTTGCAAAGTAGATAATTGAGCAGTTAAAGTATTCAATTGTTGACTGAAGTCTTTGTCGGGGAGTGGATCCTTAGCCTTAAAGAGTCTTAACAATTGATCTGTATCTTGCTTTATAGAGCAAAGAAGCTGAATCTGAGTGTTGTTCTGCTTAATAATAGTGGCTAGGCCTTGAGTAACTATCTTGATGGCTTCACTTGGTTTCTGGAAGCCAAGAGCAGGATCTTCAATACTTGAGATGGCTGAAATAGCTGTTTGATATGGCCAAGAGTTTTCAGTATCTTGCCAGGACATCAACCAAACTGCTTTTGTATCTCAAGAATTTTTGCAAAGAGTTTGTTGTTCTGTTGTTGCACAAGAGCTAATTGCTTCAGCAGTTCCTGATTGCGTTGATTCAAATCGTTGTGCAGTTGAGAGCAATGATTTTGCTTTTGAGAGGGTGATGCTTCGTGAAGGGAAAGCAGTTGATCTACTGCTTGTTCAAGGTGAACAAGTTTCTTATAGACAGAGGATAGTTGTATTTGGTTGTCCTCAAGGATTTGATGAAAATACTTCAAGCTTACGTTGGAAAATAAAGAAAGTTGATTATGAAGACAAGAGAGATTATGATTTATAGTAAAACACAAATCGAATATAGTATTGTCAAAAGGGGTATTTTAAGACGAATGAGCAATATGTAGGTGATTGAAGCAAGGTAAAGGCTGAGAAGGGATTACAGGAGGAAAATCAATATTCAAATAAGCTAGGTGATTGCGTTTAGAAGTATACCATTCTCGAATAGATTTTTCAAACCAATCAGACATAAATAAACGAAACCTGTATTATTAAGGTTAATTGATATTTATAAACAAAACACAACCGCACCTGACTTCTTGCCCTTATGGGGGTACTTCTCGCTGTCTTTAGGTTGGTAATGAAATAAACACAAAGAACAATAACAAACAGATCTGCCTGAAGCTTAATGGATAGGTTTGTATGAAGAACTAGAGGTATAGTCTGTAAGCATCACCTAGATAAAGAAATTAGCTAGACATAATACCTTGTAATAGCTCTGATATAAAATTCTTTTCTCTTTAATACCATTAGCCTAACCAACCACAAGTCTTGCCGGTGTAAATCCTTCATCAACTGCTCCTTAATCTAGGCATCATTTTCTCTTGTACTTGTACCTACATCGTAAGTCATAAACTATGAGCCTAACGATCAGTAAGTGATAGAACTTAAATGCTAAATGCACATGCTGTGCCATTTTAAAAACGTATGTAGTTTCTCTATTCTGTTTCTTTCTTTCATCTTTTATCTTTTTACGAGTTCGTTCTTATTTTTCTGTTTCCATTTTCGTTCCTGTTTCTGTATCCGTTTCTGATCGTACGCGTTTTCGTATCCATTCTCGTGTCTGTTTTTATATCTGTATCTGTATCTGTATCTTTATCTGTTTCAATTTTTGGAAACTCAATTTTGTTTCTATTCCCATTTTCGTTTCGGTATTTGTGCTCGTACCATTTTTGTACCTGTTTCCGTTTTCATTCCTGTATCTGTATCCGTATCTGTTTCTCTTTTCATATTCTTTTCTTTACTTATCTTTTTCTTTTCTTTTCTTTTCTTTTGTCCCAGTGTCGGGCTTGACCTACCGGACCACATAAACTTTTATCTTTTCTTTATCTTTTGTTCATGTGTCGGGCTTAACCTACCGGGCCATAAGAACTTTTATCTTTTATTACTTGGGTTGCCAAACATTACTTATCCGGACCAACCCCTTTTTCTTTATCTTTCTTAACCGTTCGTTTATACTTCTTTTTGTTTTCCGTTTCCTTTTCAAAATCGTGCATAAAAATCATTTTTTTATTCTTTTGAAAGTCGTGATGCATGATGTTCGTGAATGCAAACAATTTCTAATATATAATTAAAGAAACATAAATAAATATCCAATTCACAGAACGTGCTCAATAAAATGGTAAACATGTTATTTAAAACGATAGACATGCTGATAAAGTAATAGAAATGCTTATAAAAATGGTAGACATGCTAGTAAAGCGGTAGACATGATATTAAAACTGTAGATATGCTCGTAAAACTATAGATGTGCTATTAAAACAGTAGACATGATCCTAAAGCTGTAAGTAGTCAAACATGCATATCCTATTTTTGCGATATAGGGCCCTAATGACCAAAGCATACACATATCACTTACCTCGATTGCTTAAAGCACTCAACGCTTATTCGTTATCATTTTTATTCCTTCTTTAGTACCTTCACAGTTTAATAATGCTTAATCATTAATCTACACAATTAATAAACTTATTAATCTCAACGTTTTTCCTATCCTTCATTCTTATTCATTACTTAGTTTCATAATCTAACTTTAACTAATCGCACAATAGTTCTAAGAACCTATTAACGCCCAAAACGAAATATAACCATCCTAATATCCATATTTAACCAATTAACAACCTGTGCGCGTAAAGATGCAAGACAACATACAAGCATGGTATACCAATATTCAATAATAACCCAACAGCAGAGATCCAAGGCAGAAACCAACAGAGAGCATTAATCCAACAACATGTAACACAAAAAGCATTCTATATATTCCAGTCATCCAACAGGTCAATTCAGAACATCAATCTAACAAACTCATATCAACTAGCATCACTAGAAAAACCAAACATCTGGAAGCAACAACGCACAATATCCCCACAGTTAGCAACAATTTTACAGATTATTAACCAACTTATCAATTTAATGATAACTAACAGCCAAGATATCCTTCACTCATCAATCTTTTATGTATCATCATCCAAAAATCCATAACGGAAGTGAAGGAATGCCCTACCCAAAACACTCGAGAGGTGGCAGCAGCAACCACCCCTGCATTCAATGTCCCAGCTCGGCTTCACCTGCAGCTCCAGCATTTGGTCATTTTCATAGCAACTGGAAACACATAACAAACCCAATGACGTCAACAGAATCGAAATTAGCACTCAAGACAACACTCATGAAATTCACAGGACTTGGCAAAGGAGACAAAGGAGTCAACCGAATAGGGGACTTACCTCTCAGAGAAGGCGCTACCAAGTCTGAACCCACTCCCGGAGGCTTGGCCACAATCGGAATCGCCCACGGGAGCTCCGCCCTTCACCGAGGCCGCGCTTGACGAAGACCCAATGGCCAAAACCGTTCCCCCGATTAAAGCCCTAAATCCACATTTTGAACACACGGGTTAGGCACAGCCTCCGTCGCTTGAATCATCGGAGAAGTGGCACTCCACCAATGCAGGGAGTTCACACCTGGAGGTCGTTCCCTCGTCAAACCAGAGCTCCCGTGAACTCGGCCTCTCACTCTCCTTCCTCATATCTCCTCTCAGACTCTCAATCCTTCTTCCCTTTTCATCCAGAGAGAAAACCGACTCTCTTTTTCCCACGATTGCAGGAGTGCCCCCACGTCTTCCTCTTCATGGCCCATGCTTTGCCCTTCAACCGCGCCCCTATCTCCCTTGATCTCAATCTCCTTCTCCCTCTCTCAATTCTCTCTTTCTCCCGAAAACTGCAGACCAACATAACCTACTCTCCCCTTTCCTTCTTTTGTTTTCCAAGAAACTGGACCAATGAGCCAGCCTGAACCGGTTCACTAGCTGAACCGATTCAGCTCCTACTCTCCCCTACAATTTTATTTTCTATTTTATCCCTTTAAATTCTAATTCCACTTAATTATCCCCTTAATTAATTATCCTTTCATTTTAATTCCAACTAATCCCCCAATTATATCTCACTACTTTAACCCTAATTATCATCCTAATAATTTCTGTTAATTTATAATCTAACGGTTATGTCCTTGGTAATACCATTATAAATATCCAATTAATCCAAACATCCTCAATTACTTTCTAATTATACTTATTAAATCCTATTATGAAAAGTCGGGGTATTACAGTCTTTGTCCACTTTAAGCGAGAGACGTCCGTTGTTAGCTAAAAGACGTATGTTTTAAGCTATGAATGACGTCGTCTTTGTCCCTTTTAAGCAAGGGACGTCCGTCATAGGTTGAGGGACATCCCTTGCTTAAAATGGATGCCCCTCAACCTATAACTTACGTCCCTCGTTTAAAACAGATGTCCCTCAACTTTGACGGACGTAGCTTGCTTAAAACTGACTAAGACGATGTCGTTCACAGCTTAAAATGGACATCACTCAATTGACAACGGATGTCCCTCGCTTAAAACAGACAAATTCGATGTTATTTCAGCTTAAAACAGACGTCCATCAGTTCAAAACGAACGTCCTTCGCTTAAAACGGACGTCCCTCTAGCAATCTAGATCAACCTCTGTTTTCTCTCTAGCAAGCCGACAGCACATAGGAGGGTGGAGGTCTCTGACGAACGTCCTTCACCATGATACACTTCAAAATTCTTGAATGTTCGATTTTCTTTTCAATCTCATTGTAGAATTTAACAATGAAATTCATTTTTCTTAGAGGACTAAGAGTTTAACATCAACTTTAGAGGTTGATACCGACAGACGAGATCGACAATGCAGTGTTTGACTCTGCAATTTTGGTTTGGACAGAAAACATAACAGGAAGTTTTACGTTATTTATTTTTCATAGTTTGAGGTTTTATTTGTTTGCAAAATTTTTTCATGATTTGCCGTGTTTCATAATTCAACGGATGTGTTAGTTTTATCTATAAATATGTTAACATTACTTGGCACATTAATCTTAAAAACAATTCTAAGTGGGTCCATATTTTGGTGCACGAGACATTAACGAAAGTCACACCTCATCATATTATCATATTTTGTTATAATAAATTCGATTGATTTTCTTACAAACCAAACGAAAGGAAGAACGTTACATGATTAAAGATTGAAAATATTTTTACACTTGAGAAACAGAATCAATGAATACAACAATTGTTGAATAAAGAATGAGAAGAATTATTGAGTTAATCAAATCTTTAAATGAAACTCTGAGAAAGAATCGATCGATTGTTACTGCTCCAGTGAGTCCAACAATGGCGATCGTTAGTTCACCATGCTGCATTGCCTCCTGATCTCGCCTTGCGAACCAGTGAGTACATCAATGGTGCCCATTTTAACTATCGCCTTTGCGTAATTGTGAGCCCAAGTTGACCCACTCTTTGCATTTTTTAGCACCATCTTCGACGTCGACGAGCTACTCAGCAGCGTCTGATCGGACGTGAGCAACCCTCTGCGTCGCGTCAACTCAATGTAATACTTATTGTCCAGCCGATTTGGGGTAGCAAAATCAAGTTCGACAGTGGGGTTTCCGCCATTGCTATTGGGAGGAGGACACTTCTTTTTCAAAAAATCAGCGTAGGCACGATCCAGCGAAGGATCTTGAGGGTGAGTTTGGTTGAAGGTGTAGAGACGGGAGGAGAAGGAAGAGCAGTGAGATACTCCGATGGAGTGAGCTCCGGAGAGAGTCACCATTTCATCAGCAGATAACCCTTTACGAGCGAAATTATCAATGAGCTGCTGAGCGTTGAAGAACGGAGGAGGGAGATTCTGTCCCACTTCACCGAAGAGAGAGACGAGCCCATCTCTTCTGCCGGAGGGGACGGAGTACTTGATTCCGCCTACTTTCTTGGCGCTGTCGCGAGCGGCAAACGCTAGAATGTCGGCGCATGAGACCGTGTTTGGACAGACAGCCTCGATTTGAGACTTGGCCTCGTCGATAACCTCGAAGCCTCGTAGGCTAGGGTTGTTTGCGGGATGTTCTCTCTCGGCTTGGAATCCAGGTCCTGACTTCAGCAGAACAGATCCATCACAGCCCTGAAACAAATCGTTTTTACGTCAGATAACGTGAGAGTTTCATCTTTGAAACACTAAACTTAAC
>CM039472.1:2316166-2365137 GCA_022433065.1 Begonia loranthoides | reverse complement strand
GCCAGCAAAATGGAAGATCAATACACATATAATGGTGAAATGTTACATAACAAAGCTACTGAGAGATACATATTGACGACTACACCAGACCAAATGAAACTCTTAAAGTAAAAGAGTTCAATCAGGATTAAACTAAAACCAGAGCAAAACAAGAGTAGTTGCAGAAAATGAGTCCATATTTTTCATGTCAACTCTTTGCGACAGGCCTTCATGTCAACTCGATGTGAGAATAAATCCCTGTTCTTCGCCAGTTAAAGTTGTGTTTGAAAATGATGAGGATGATCAAAATGATGTTTTGGGATCGGAGAATCGAGTTTCTCCTGTGCAGCCCATTCAGCCAGTCTCATAAATTTGTTTTGAATGGAAGAACAATTCATTGCTCTTCGCGGAGTTTGGAAAATATTATATACATTAACCTACACCTCCGGAAAATTTCTGATCTTCCATCCAAATGATGCCATATCTGTTTGCCATAATTTGGTGATGCAGGTGAAGATTATTGGGGTGGAGCCCATTGACGCAAATGCAGTGGCGCTGTCTCTTCACCATGGGAGGAGAATTATACTTGATCGAGTAGGACTGACAGCGGAGAGCAGAAGCCAAACTTCCATTGGAGATGAAATCTCTTATCAAAAGCTTCCTGTTTATTCTTCTGAAAGCGGAGTTCGGCCATTGTTGCAGAAGCTATTTTTGGCCGGAGCTGGGAAACGGGAGGCTGAGATTGATGCTGCTGAAGAATTGGTCAGCTTACAGAGAAATAGAAGAAGCCGAAGAAGTAGAAGAGGAGATAGCAGGTTCGCCTTCGCAGGGGAGAGCCGGCTAGTCTTCTTCGCAGAGGAGTTCACCTTCTAAGAATAGCTGAGAGAAACGCCAAGGTCTAGGGTGATAACTTTTAAAACTTTAAGGTGTTCTTGAAAAAATTTAAACTTTAAGGTGAAAATTAAAAAACACCCTAAACTATAAAGTAAAACTTGATAATAACCCTTTAAATTAAGTCCTAAAAGTGTTTTTAAATAAATAATTTAAATACCATTAGTTAATTTTCCAAAGCCAATTTTTACAATATTCAATAAACACTTTTTAAATAAATAATTTAAATATTATTAGTTAATAATTTTCATTTTATTATAAATATTTTTTGGAGTACAATAAAATAAATACATTAATAGTAATAATTAATTTTTAAAAAATATATAAATATATTAAAAATAATTTATAATATATTTATATAAAATAATATTATTTATTTATATTTAGCTCATTAGGCTCTGCTCGTTAAGACTTGTTAGGCTCGATCAGCTTGTTAGGCTCGTGACTCGTGAGTCGACTTGGGTTGAAATTTTTTTAGAAAAAGTTCGTTGGGCTCGGCCCATTGGGCTCGGCAAGCTCATTAGGCTCGGCTCGTTAAGCTCGACAAGGTCAATGAGCCAGACTTTTTCAGGCTCGGTTCGGCTGGCTCAGCTCGTTTGTCATGTCTAATTTAGATATGTAATAGAGCTAGGCTGGTAATTTGTTAAACTCTCATATTATATCTTTATCTTTGATTACCATTAGTTCTTAATTGAATAATTAATTCACAATGATCATGAATTGTTTGTATATTATTTGATCATTAAATTAACAAATAAGAGAATTTGTAGAAATGAATTTAATTGAATCAGTGTTAACATTCTCAACTAAAATAGAAGTTTGTTAAATACAATGAATAAAGATAAAATATATATGACCATCGTTATGATAAAATTAATTATTCTAAATTTAACAAAAATTATCATAATAATATAATATTATATGATTTAGTCTTATATAATCATATTATATACAACATAACTGTTTTATATCACTAAACTAAGTTTATAATTATGATTTATTTGAAGATTTCATACTTCAAATATAAGTCACATAATTACTGTCCAGTGAACATGCATGTTTAGTCCAATCCCAAGTATGGGTGTTCAAGAACCGGTTCAATTTGATTTTGATGTGTTTTTGGTTTTCCGGTTCGATTCCCGTTTTACTATCTTTGTTTTTTTCATTTGGCTTTAGCCGCTCTTGTTTCCTTTGGTCCAGAACATCAAAGGCTGAATTTAAATCTCCGTTCTTGCAATATTCATTAATAATTATCAAGTACGTCGCTAAATTTGGAATCACACTACAGTCTTGCATCTGTGAAAGAAGATGGGTAACATCATTAAAAAGTCCTTCTCTACAAAGACACTTAATTAAGGAATTGTAAGTAAAAATCAAAGGCTTGCATCCAAGACTTGTCATTTTTTCCAAGAAATATAAAGTAGTTTCCCTCTCATGAACCTCACACAATGCACTAAATCACAGGGTCAGACGACCCAATACTCGGAGAGAATCCGATCGTCCACCTCAAGGCTAGAGAGAAACAAAAGTCTTAACAAGAAATTAAGTTAAAACTCAAATTACATGAGTTGAGATCCACAAAGTGATCAACGAGAAACATG
This sequence comes from Begonia loranthoides, assembly GCA_022433065.1. NCBI lineage: Eukaryota > Viridiplantae > Streptophyta > Magnoliopsida > Cucurbitales > Begoniaceae > Begonia > Begonia loranthoides. Next base: position 2,362,666 of record CM039472.1, on the reverse strand, counting down.
ATAGTATAATAAATACAAAAGAAAGTACTGTGTAGGAATTAAACTCAAAAACACCTAACTATAAATTCCAAACATACCAGAGACGAAAGAATCGCTGACGAACCTTCACTCATCCAAGGGGAAGCCAAAGCCCACAAAGTGGAACATGAGTTGACACCTTGCAAGAACCTCGCATAGATCTCATGCACCAAACCTATACAACAACCTTGGGAAAAAATAGAGTCTAAGGGATGAGTGAAAAATTCAGTAGGGAAATCAATATTAAATGCAATGCATACTAAAACTTGTTTTTTTTTTTTTTTTTATCTTTTTTAAAATCATTTCATTTTTCACATTTACCGTACATGGATTTTAAAATATTTAAAACTTCTTTATCATTTTGAGAAAGAAGTTAACTCGATTCTTATTAGTTTCCATTCTTTTTCTCGATCTATGGATGAGGAGCTACGTTCTTTAATCAATTTTGATGAGCAAATAGGAGGGGAAAATATTGGAGCGTCAAACATTAATGCTTCATAGGTTTTTTGGGACAATAATTTTGTTTCAATACGTGCCATTAAAAGGAGACAATAAGAAAATATGCATTGGATAATGGTTATGATATTAAATTCGTTAAAAATTAGAGAAGTAGGTGAACAATTGTATGCAAAAGTGGTTGTTAGTGGCAAATGGATAGATCAAAAAATGCAAGCTGAAGAAACGTAAAAAATAAAGACATTGAATAGCTTGCACACATGTGCATGGACCATGGAGAGTCAACATTTATCATCCAAATGGCTAGCAATTCAATATCAAGATAGGTTTAAAAGTCAATCTCGATTGGAGAATTCATCTCTTATCAATGTAGTCAAAAGAGATTACAATGTGAACATCTCACTAAGCCTAGCATTTAAGGCAAGGAAGAAGGCTCAAATAATGATTGACGTGAGTTCAAAAGAATAATATAAGAAATTTTGGTCATATGCAAAAGAAATTAGAGGGTCGAATCTTGGGAACACTTGTAAAGTGAATGTGGATAGGTTTGACTCTACCACACTTCAAGTGTTAGTGTTCAAGAGATTTTACATGTGTTTAGAGGCATGTAAGAGAAGACTAATAGCTTGTTGTTGACCCATGATTAGTTTGGACAGTTTTAATTTAAAGGATCACTGTCATGGCTAACTTCTAATAGCAATTGAAGTTGACAATAATGATGAAACATATCTTATTGTTGTTGTTGTAGAGGGTGAAACGAACAAATCGTGGACTATGTTTTTGGAGTTATCGTTGTAGGACTTGAGCAATGCACGTGGTTGTGGATAGACGTTCATTTCGGACTAACAAAAGGTATGTCTTATCCCTCATTTCAATAACTTATGTTTTGCAAGCTTAACTTGATCACTTACATTCTTTATTTTACTCATATAGTGTTTGGTTCCAACTTTAGAGGACTTCATACAAGAAGTCGATGTACGTTATTGTGTACGGCACTTGTATGTAAATGTCAAGAGTAATTTGTGGAAAAATTTACAAAGAGTCAATGTGGTACGCATCTTTGACTACAACATCAGCTAACCTTTAAGAAGGAGATGAAGAAGTTGCCCACTTTTGATGATGCAGTGCACGGGTACTTGGGAGCAATTAATCCAAAATATTGGTCAAAACATGTATTTAGTAGTGTACAAAAGTGTGAGATGTTGCTCGACAATTTAAGTGAGTCATTCAACTCATTCATTCTACTAGCACGAGATAAGCCAATCTTGACAATGATGGAGATGATTCGAAGGAGTGTTATGGGTCAAATAGCAAAGAGGTTTCAAAAAATGGTAGAATGTGATGACTTTGTATGTCCTCGTATCAGAAAAAAAAAAAAAAAAAAAATTATGAAGTGTTAGGTGATATTGGTTTCAAATGCTTGCAGGAGGTGAAAGATTTGAGGTTGGTGATAGTAATCAACAATATGATGTTGACGTACAGAAGTGTCAATGTAGTTGTTACAAGTGAGAGCTAACTGAGATACTTTGTGTCTGCACTATATCTTGTCTGTTAGATTTCGGTGTGACCCGAATTCTATTGGACCGGGCCGGTGGGCCCGCATTGTAGATCTCATTTAGGGTTTTGTTTTCTCTATAAATTAATGTAAGCTAGAGTTGCAAAACGCGCGGTTGTATTTGGATCTTCATCATAGTAGATTATTCCTCTGCCCGTGGTTTTTTCCCGCAAGGGTTTTTCCACGTAAATCATGTGTCCCACATCGTATTTTCTTTTTCCGGTTATCGTTCGATCTCTAACAAATGGTATCAGAGCTTTTGGTTTCGGGAGTACGTGTTTGCAAGTGTGGTGAAACAAATTCACTCCGGTCGTTCCGCATCGAACAAGGTTTGTGTAATTTTTTAGAAAATTACAATTTTTGGGAAAAAGAAAAGAAAAAAAAAAAAAAAAAAGAACGGGAAAGTTGTTCCCCCTGCCATTCGTCTGGGTTTAGCCGCCATCAGAAACAGATATCTCGTTTTTCATCTCTATTTGAAGTTCTCCAAAGCAGTGTGTCTCCGAACAACAGGTTCGTCATTGGAGGGTTATTTCTTTATCGTCAGTTCCCATAGATCATCTACACTGGTGTTCTCCATTCTTGTTGTCAAGTCGTTTCGATTGGGGCTGCTGCAAGAGTGTCTTTTGCAAATTGGATTGTTGACAAAGATAAAAATTTTTCAAAATCATTGGGATTTTTGAAAGTTTTTTGAGAGATTAAATTTGATAGATTTATGGCAGATTTGGAATCGCAGGAATATCTCAATCATGGAGATTGTTTTCGGTTGAAATTCAAATAAGATTTGAATTTTGAAATATTTGCGATTATTGTGGCGATTAGATTTGATTTGATTTTGGAGATGATTTGTTATGGTAAAATATCTGAATTTTGGGGATATCTTTTTGAAATCTTGTGATATTCATGGTTTTCCGCTTCAATATTTTAGGTGAATATTTTATTGAAGTCAGTGATCTTTTGGGTCAGATATTTTGTTAAATATTATGTTTCTGAGGCGATGAGATCCTTGAAGGAGATCTTCCACTTTTGAATTGAGATTTAAGATTTCGTTATGATAAGATAACGATGGTAGAATTTTAAAGGATTTTGAAAGACGATTTTGATATGGTAGGCCGAGAGGCGAGATATACTCGCATAGATTTGGCTGACTCTTTGTGGGATTTGAAGATGTCACCAGTTTCAGTTACAGTTTCACATCAGAGAGGTATCGTCAAAGGCAGAACCAAGAGAAAGGGTAAAGCTTCACGGCGATATAGTGAAACATCTACGGTGGGTTACGCATTGAGTGTGTTCGAGAGTATAGATTCAGCACATTCATATGCAGTTCGTTGCGACATCTCTGATAATTCGGTGGTACAATGGAGAAGATGTGATTTCTCTCCGAGTGTGTCTCTCAAGTTTAAACGGGGCTTAAACTTGATCCGTACCAGATATTAAGTTGGCCCAGCAGGGGCCTTTGTGGAAGAGGAAGATTTGAAGATTTAAAAATTGGTTACTTGCATCAGAATTCGTTTCGAGAAGGAGATTGTCAGAATTCAGGATTTGGAATTCGTTTTGTTGGGCCGGGCTGACGAGCACGCGTTGTGGATCTCTTTCATAGAATTCATGTCAAGGTGGAGATTGTTAGATTTCGGTGTGACCCGAATTCTATTGGACCGGGCCGGTGGGCCCGCATTGTAGATCTCATTTAGGGTTTTGTTTTCTCTATAAATTAATGTAAGCTAGAGTTGCAAAACGCGCGGTTGTATTTGGATCTTCATCATAGTAGATTATTCCTCTGCCCGTGGTTTTTTCCCGCAAGGGTTTTTCCACGTAAATCATGTGTCCCACATCGTATTTTCTTTTTCTGGTTATCGTTCGATCTCTAACATTGTCTTTCATTCATGTGGAAGAATATTGAGGATTATGTCCACCCTTACTATCATTGTCGTATCTCATATTGTACTCTCATGTCATCAAACTATGAAGCGGTTAAGATATGTAGCCACCTACAGATATGGACCATCTTATGCCACTTACACTAAAGTGATAACTTGGAAGGCCAAAGAAAAAGAGGGTGAGAGACGCTGATGAGCCACAAAGCCACATTAATATTTAGGAAGAATATGATTATGACATGTCATACGTGTGGTAGATCCTGCAAAGAAAAATCATTTGCAAGTAAAACTCAAGAAAGTAACTCATTATATAAATATATACGCTACACTAAAAGACTAGCTTTTATTCATCTTGTCTTCATTTTTGTAGGAGTCATCATCAATGGGAGGTACTAGTTGAGGAAGAGGAAGATCATCAGACAATTTCATGAGTTTTAATTCAGTTAGTACATTAGAAACCCAAATATATGCTACATTAAATATATGTTAGTACCTTAAATATATGCTACGCTAAAGGATTTCCTTTAATTAATTGTCTCTTAATTTTTGCGGGAATCATCAATGCCACTTCAATAAAAAGGAGGAGAAAGATCATCAGTTCATGGAGTTTTAGTTCAAGCAGTGCATTTAAAACCAAAATAAATAACTAATTTAATTATATATTTAGTACATAGAAGAATTTCTTGTAATATATTATTGTTTTATATTTACAAGACTCATCAAGGATGTCATTAACTGTTTGTTTACTTATTGATTTTACTAAAAAATGACATCAAAATTTACCCTTTAATTAAACAATAAAGATAATTACTAATAAAATTAATATTTCAATTGAAGACAATCACATAATTTAACGTAACGTAATGTGTTATCATATATCATAAATTAATAAAATACATGGAAAGCATGAAGAAACTTTAGGGACTAAGCAAAAATGATGAAGAAAGGCATAGTAGGAGTCGGGATAGGTTGAAGGTTGCTTTAATTCAGTTTAGACAAATGCTCGAATACAAAATTAGATGAGTATTTAAAAAATCAGTAGCAAGTAAATTTATCATAAAAGAAGACATTATGCTGTAATAAATAAATAAATAAAAATTAATATTATGCATAAAATTCATAAGAAATCTAGTAAGATAAAATGATGCATGAGCATGCTAAATCACTAAATAAAATGCAAATGCTATTATTGCCTCAATACATAATATTTTTCCTTATGGTAAAAATATTATCTATTAATAAATTTATTCAAATTATCTCATATTTTCAAAATTTATTAACTATCGATTAGTTTTGGTCAAAATGTGATTAGCACATTATATCACATTTTTATGAGTGTATATCATCGTTTCGGTTATAAAACTTAACTTATAATTACCGCCTTTAGGACGGTTAACTATAAAATACATTTTATAAAACTTATCTCTAAGAGATTAACCATGGTATTGATCTAAGTTAACATTCTTCTTTAGGAGGACGATAACAAAGTCGTCTCGGAGCCCCGCTTAAATCTCACGTTGTTGTATCAACGATAGAGACCATGGAAAGTTACGTTTAACTCTCTACTCCCACTCATTATTTTGAATTATAGTGATTTTATAGAATATCACATATTCTATATAAAAATAAATAAATTTATTTTATATATAGATTATTAATTTTATAATTAAATTATAAAATTAATGATACTAAATAAACAATTTATTTAGCACTTACAAAATAATGTAAAAATTTTAACAATTAAAATTTTGCATTATTTTATTTTCTCACATAATTCATAAATATGAATTAATAGTTTTAATCTAATTTTTAATAAATTAATTTATTAAAATTAAATAAATAAAATATAAGCTAATAATGCATGTCAATGTGAGAAAACTAAATGATAAGTAGGCTCTATAAGCAAGCACTATATGACATGTGAATGCATGACAATGATAGAACAACTTATATCAAGCATAAAATTAAATGAAATAATGACCAGGTCAATTTGGGTATTTCTAAAATTACATATAAACTCATAAAAAAAAATTATAAAAAATCTTGGTAGTCTCCGCAAATTTTTGCGTCATACGTCGTGGTAACAACAATTGCACACCATAGTCTCGCTCCAAAATTTGTCTTGTCCTCCTTTCTTTGATCTCCATCAATATTACATAAAGAGTATTTGTCGAAGACAAATTGGGTTTACATCAAAATTAAAAATAAGAAATTTAAAAAATATTTCTAACCCAAATCAGCCACATGAAATTATGATCATTATTTCAATCATGCATATATCCATACATTCAACATTCCTAAAAAATATATAAATAAATAAATGTATAAGCCTAATTATCATCACATATCATGATTTTCATAAAATCACATTATTAAATATATCATAACTACAATGAAGCTATGATACCAATTGTTGGTTTTTAGATTCTCTCGCACAGCGGAATTACCGATGTTAAAACAACGGTAATGTGCGTAACCTATGTATCATGAAAAACAATTTTAAAATGAACATAAAACGGATCATTATTATAATATATTAATAATAATATGTATTTAAAATCTTTATTTAGATCTAATATAAAAGATTAAGAATATTACCTTTGTAGCTTACTTCACACGGGTACAAATCAACCTTCGATCTTCTCCGTCGATCTTTCTCACCTCGAATAAACACGTGTGGGCGTGATGAACGAACAAGATCACACTCCAGTTATGATAAATCGTATTCTCAACACATGAAACGATCTATTTGGATTTAGAAAACGCTTCTCTAAAGGCAACACAGAAGACTCACAAATTTGCTCTAAAAATGGATTCTTTAATATCAAAGATTTCAACCTTTTAACTTAATGAGGTTGGATCTCTATTTATAGTGGTATTACTCTATAATGGCCATTATGACATTTAGAGAAAAACACTACAAATTCCTCATTAAAGTTATAATTGATTTCATACATTTATAAAAATATTATGGAAATCAAAAGGTCTTGTCACCATAGCTCAACACTTGGTACTATGATATTAGCTTATTAATATCTCATTTAAGTTATTATACATTTATAACAAAAATGTTATGGCAAACAAAAGGTTTTGTCATCATAACTCAACACTTGATACTATGACATTAACTCAAATTTGAAAAAATCCATTTTAAAAACTATTTTCAAAAGTTACTTTATATTTATTAATTAATTGAATAATTAATAATTCAATTATTTCATTTAATGAAATATAACAAATATATTAATTATGAAAACTTTTGTCATTTTGTCTTAATTAATTGAATAATCAATAATTCAATTATTTCATTTAATGAAAATAATAAACTTATTATTGAGTGTATTAAATAATTAATTCATAATTAATTATTTAATCTTCTTTGTTTATTTTTCTATTATTCGAATAATTATAAAAGGTGACAAAGGGACCGATAGACCTATAGTTTTAAGCTCCAATAATATTTCATTAATTAATATAATCTCTTTATATTAATTAACATAATTATTAACTCTAAAATAATTCCACTAAATACTTAGAGTTGCACTCTAAAAAACTGTATAGTATATTTACTCTAATTAATGTCCATTGATATAGTCATTACATATGTATTAACCCTCTATTTAGATTCGCAACAGAGCTAGGTTTATAATTCGTTAACCTCTCATATTACGTTTTTATCCTTCACTACTATTAGTTCTTGATTGCATAATTAATTCATAATGATTATGAATTGCGCGCTAATTATTCGATCATTGAACTAACAAACAAGGGAATCAATAGAAATTAAGGGTGGGCAAGAACCGACCAAAACCGAGAACAGACCCGGAACCGCAGCTCGGTTCCGGTTCGGTTCCTACAGTTTACCATTTTGCGATTTTTGGTTCTAGGTTATAATTGTGGTTCGGTTCTCGGTTCCATAATTCAAGAACGAGAACCGAATGCTGTAAAAAAATAGGGGAAAGCTTTTGCGGGTTGCGAAGTCTAGAACCAAGAGCGATAAACGATTCTGCGAATAGGGGTGGGCAAATCGGGTTCGGTTCCGGTTCCGGACCGTCCGGAACCGAACCCGGAACCGAGGTTGGTTCCGGGTCCGGAACCGGCGGTTCTCGGTTCCTCCCCTGGCATCATAAGCATTCTTGGGTGAGGAAGCAGGCCCCCTGAGACATCACCCCACCAATCAGAATTTTTAATATACCACTCCATAGTCTTCTTTAGCCCATCCTCCCAAGTAGAAAAATGCACTCAAAAGAAATCTAAGATAAATTAATAACAACCCAGATCACAAAAACCAGAAAAAAAATCCGGAAATGCAAACGCATAATCAAATATGAGTCGAACAGGAAGATATCCAGATCACAAAATGCAACAAAAGGACCCAAATCTGCGAACCCAAAAAGAAAATTTCACCAAGATTATGAAAGGATGCACCTTTTCGAGGTAGTGACTTCGAGACAATAAATTTGAAAGGAAGATTTGGAGAAATGGAGAGGAGAAATCAAACTATATTCGCAGTCGTCATCGTCGTCGCAAATCGCAGCTTCTCTGTCGTCGACTCGTCGCAAATCGCAGCTTCTATCGTCGTTGCACGCAACTTCGCAATCGTCGTTGGCTCGTCGCACTGCACCTTAGCAGCTTCTGTCGTCGTCGCAACTCGCACGCACCTTCGCAGGAATCGTCGTCGCCTTCTCAGTTCCTTCCAGAATCGGGGATGAGGTTAGGGGTAGCAGAGGGTTAGGGTTAGATAATTAGGACTGTCGGTTCTCGGTTCTTCTGACAACTACCCGAGAACCGAACCCGATTTTAACCCCAATACCCGAGAATTGACAGTGACTCTTTTCTTAGAACCGATGATTGGAACCGAACTGGAACCGACTGTCGATTTCAGTTCGGTTCTCGGTTCCTGTCGGTTATTGCCCAGCCCTATCTGCGAACGGCAAAAGGTGAACCTGTGAACCTACGATTGCGAACGGCAAACCTGCGATTGAAGTGCGAACGGCAAACCTGAGATTGAAGTGCGAACGGCCAACCTGCGATTGCCAACCTACGAAGTCTGGAACCAAGAGGCGATTTAGGGTTTGTGATTTAGGGTATGTTTCTGTTTTTGATTTCTGATATGCATATTCTGTTATATGCAAACCCTAATTTGAGAGGTGATTTAGGGTTTGTGATTTAGGGGATGAGATTTAGGGTATGCTTTTGTTTTTGAATTTTGATTTCTGATGTGCATATTCTGGTGCTTCTTCTTATGTTCAATTTCTTGTAGTCTTCTTTAGTTGAAAATATTTTATATCATATGCTTCATGTCTAAGATTTTTTAATCACATTTGACAATACTTCGTGCCTCTTATTGCTGGGATAAATATTCATTGAGAAACATTGAGTTTGAATTAAGAAAGAAATGGATAACTTGTAATCTTTGATCCATAATGTATTATGTTTGGTTGTCGGGTTACTGCAAAATTCACAAGCTTTAGTTATGTTAGACATTTTTTTAGAAAGCAAGTTCGGAATAGGAACCGGCCAGAACCGAACCGAAACTGAGTCTTGGTTCCGGTTGTGGTTCCGGTTCCGGTTCCGATTCCTTACTCTCGGAACTGAGAACTGAATGGTCGGTTCCAAGAGGTCTGGAACCGGAACCAAGAACCGATTTGCCCACCTCTAATAAAAATAGATTTCATTGTATTGATATTAATATTCTCAGCTATTCATTTTAATTCACTCCCAATATACAAGATATATGAATCGTAACTCGTACAAAACTCTACCGAGTAAATCAAACAATAAATTACAATAAAATAGGAGTTTGTTAAATACAACGAATTAAGATCATGCATATATGAACATCATTATAATAAAATCAATTGTTCTATATTTAACAAAAATTATCATAACAATATAATTTTATCTGGTCCAGCCCTATATAATCATATTATATAAAACATATTTATCTTATGTCACTATATATTTAGTCGGGATATGACTATACATTCTTAATGAGATAAACTATGTTTATGACTATGAATTATTTGAAGATTCCATACTTCAAATATAAGTCATGGACATATTCTGGTTGTTACTCTTTATATTTTATCCCAAATATATACAATATATATGTTGATATAAAGTTAACATAAATAATCAATGAATTTTTTATTAATCTTATAAAACATAATATAAAATGTTAATATAATATCAATCAATATAAATTTATTCATATATTATAAAATTATTCTATTACATTTGCTTGTTGGACACATTACTCCCAACAATACCTTCGTTCATTCGTACAGAAGAATATTGAGGATTATGTTCGACTTACTATCATCGTTAAATTGTATCTCATCAAACCATTCAATGATTCATTTATGTAGCCACCTACAAATACGTACCCTATTATGCCACTCATAGTTAAGGGACAACTTGGTAGGCCAAAGAAGAAGAGGGCGGGAGACACTGGATGTACCACAAAGCTAGACATCAATATTTAGGAAGAATATGATTATGACATGTCATACATGTGGTGATGTTAATCCAAATTCAAGAACTACGCTAAAAGATTCCCTTTAATTCATTTTGTCTTCATTTTTGTGGAGAGTTATCAATGGGAGGTACTAGTCTAAGGAAGAAGAGAAAGGTTATCTATGACACTTTGAGGAAGACGAAGATCAAACATTTTCATGAGTTTTAGTTCAACTAGTACATCGGGAACCCAAGTAATTGATTCATTTTATTGATATATACACTATGCTAAAGGATTCCCTTCATTTATTGTCTCTTCATTTTTGCGAGAATCATCAATGTCACTTCAACCAAAAGGAGGAGAAAGATTATGAGACACGGTTCATGGGGTTTTAGTTCAAGCAGTGCATTTGAAACCAAAATAAGTAACTAATTTAATTATATATTTAGTACATAGAAGAATTTCTTGTAATATATTACTGTTTTATGTTTGCAAGGCTCGTCAAGGATGTCATTAAGTGCTTGTTTGCTCATTGATTTTTCTAAAAAATGGCATCAAAATTTACCCTTTAATTAAATAATAAAGACAATTACTAATAAATTTAGTATTTCAATTAAAGACAATCACATAATTTAACATAACGTAATGTTTTATCTTATATCATAAACTAACATAAACTAATGTTTTATCTTATTTCAATAACATGTTGATAGTTGCAGCCTACCACTTACCTCTGGGGGTTTATGTATTACGGCTTCTAAGAGTGTCCGTCATAGATTTTATACATATTATTAAATAATTTTGAAATGTGATATTGTGTCAATTTTTAGAGTAAAAAGTTAAATTTATTTGTCACTTACACAATCTTATAAATTTATTTGAGTTCCCTCGCCCCTTGGAACATTGAATTATGGAATCTTAGCTGTTTAAATATAATCGAATAATTGTTATAATGTCCTAATAATTATATGTGTACAAATATTTTATTTATATTAAATATAAATAATAAAAAACTTGTATAACTATAGCTAATTTCATGCAAATATAAAAACCAACAGTTTTGAAAATGATATTAATTTTTAAAACATTTAATCTTCTCTACAAATTTTAATCACCTAGAATAATTACAGGGTAAAAAAGATTTATGGTAACTTTTATGAATATATTTTATTAGTTCGTTAATTAATTAAATAACAATAATTTAATTATTTTATCTAAAAAAATAACTAATTTTTTAAATTAGTTCTTAAGAAAGAATAGAATAATTATAAACTATTCTACTTAAAATTTAATTTTTTTAAAATAAAATTTATTACACAGTACAATTATAGAATTAAACATTACAAAAAATATATCATATACAATAAAAAAAATATCAGTAACATTTTCTTACAACTGGTAAAATATAATGATAAAAAAAAAAAAATAATAACATAAATAGACAAAATAAAATTTAAGTAGAAACTCAAATTTGAAAAAAAAAAAAAAATCAAAGGACTAAATTCTCAACATTAGGATTGATAATATTCTCCTAAAAATTAAACATTCTACAAATATTAACGAGTAAATGACGAATTCCTCAAAATCTTACTATTTATCTTCTCTTTTTCTCTTCCCTTCCTTGCAAGATATTTGGATGCATGATGCGATCCTTGCATTGAGGCAGAGGGTCCCTAGACACCTACCTTGTTGAGTTATGGAGTCTATTGTTGATTAGGGTATTTTGGTATTTTCCCCTTGTTTTCATAACCCTATTTCTTTAGGTATATAAAGATGTAATTAGGGTTTTGGAGGTGTGTGTCTGTAAGTCTGGAGAATCCTGAGAGAGTTAAGCGAGAAGCGAGAGAGAAACAGTGAGGGTGAGGCAAAACCAAGAAACAACTTCTGTAACTTTGTTATTTGATCTTAGTGAAATCTGTTGGCGGCCAGTGGACGTAGCTCTCAAACTGAGAGTGAACCACTATAAACTGTGTGTGTTTTCTTTTCTGTTTTCTCGATCAATCGTTTCGATACAAGTCGGATTAGAGCGCCTAATCGCAACACCCTCTAATCCCAACAACTGGTATCAGAGCTTCAGGTTGAAGTGGTTTCGATAATCAGGGATTGATTTATCGAAAGTATCGAACGAAGTTAAGATTTACAATTTTTTGTGAAAAAAAATTGTAAATTTGAAAAAAGGAAAATTGTTGCTGCCGTAGAGAAGGAAGCTGCCCGCCTGCCCGAAGCCCTAGCAGCTGCCCGCCTGCCCGTGAAGCCCTGCCCGAGCGTCATCTTCTCCAGCGCTGCATCTCCATCGACGAACTGCGTCGCGATCTGCAAGCGAAGAGCAGCGACAAAACCCGTAGATCCGAAGCGAAGCACTCCCGATCCGACGCATCGCCGCCTGTCGTCGACCCGCAGCACGTCGTCTGTCCGTTCCGAAGTAGCAGCGCCGCGAAGATCTGTTTCTTCTCCGCAACGAACAACGATCCGAAGACCGCCGTCCGTCCCCTGCCATCGACGCCGAATAGCTCTCTAGCGCTGTCGATCCGTTCGCCGGTCGCCGATCAAGTCCGCCGTCGACGAATCCGATGATCAGTCCATCCGATTAAAAAAATCAGGGGAAAATTTTTTTGGTTGAAAAATTCTGAATTTTTTTTTTGGGTTGGAGATTAATCAAAAAATTGGATTTTTCTGGATTTTGCAGGGTTGATTTGGAATTGGATTTGGATTTCTAGAATCGGTGAATATTGGTTCAGAATATTGATTGGATTATTTTTGGTATTGATAAAATGTCAGGCGAAGACAGTACATACGGTATTAGTAAATTTGATGGGACTGATTATGCTTTCTGGAGAATGCAGATTGAAGATTATTTGTATGGAAAGAAGCTTCATATTCCGTTGAGTGAGAAACCGGAAAAAATGGAAGATGCTGAATGGAATCTTCTTGATAGACAGGTTTTGGGAGTTATCCGATTGACGCTAACCAAAAGCGTTGCTCACAACGTTGCAAAGGAAAAGAGCACCGCAGGATTAATGAAAGCGTTATCTGATATGTACGAGAAACCGTCTGCAAATAATAAGGTACATCTGATGAAGAAATTGTTCAATCTGAAAATGGCTGAAGGCACTTCTGTAGCAGCTCATCTGAACGAATTTAATACAGTGGTAAATCAGTTGACTTCTGTAGAGATCGACTTTGGGGATGAGGTACGTGCCCTAATTTTACTGGCATCTTTACCAAATAGTTGGGAGCCTATGAGAGCAGCAGTCAGTAATTCAATTGGAAGCTCAAAGTTAGTATTTAATGATGTGAGGGATCGAATTCTAGCCGAGGAAGTTCGAAGAATTGATTCTGGTGAAACATCGACGAGCTCAGCATTGAATGTGGAAAATAGAGGGCGAACTAGTAACAGGAATTCTAATCGAGGCAGAAGCAGATCAAAGTCGAGAAATGGAAGGGGTCAATCTAAATCTGGGAGAAAATTTGAGTGCTGGAATTGTGGCAAGCAGGGTCACATCAAAAAGGACTGCAAAGCACCGAAGAAGAATAGTATTGACAAAAGTGATGGAGTAAATGCAGCAACTGAGGAAAACACAGATGCGTTGATTCTTTCAGTCGATAGCCCAATAGACTCATGGGTTTTGGACTCGGGAGCATCTTTTCATACCACGGCACACAGAGAATTACTTGAAAATTATGTAGCTGGAAATCATGGGAAAGTCTATCTTGCAGATGGTGAGCCACTGGATATTGTTGGCATCGGGGATATAAAATTAAAGACTACAAACGGGTCAGTTTGGAGTATCAGTAAAGTGAGACATGTTCCGGGGTTGATGCGAAACTTGATATCAGTGGGACAGCTTGATAGTGAGGGTTACCACGTCACTTTCGGGACCAATGTTTGGAAGGTAACTAAGGGAGCAATGGTCGTTGCTCGAGGTCAGAAAACAGGAACCCTATACATGACATCTACATGCAGAGATACGATTGCAAGTGTTGACAGTCAAAGCAACACAGATTTATGGCATTGCAGGTTGGGCCATATGAGCGAGAAAGGAATGAAAATTCTTGTCAAGGGTGGTCAGATTCCAGAGTTAAAGTCTGTTGAGCATCAGTTATGTGAGAGTTGCATTCTTGGCAAGCAGAAGCGTGTCAGTTTCCTAAAGGTTGGGAAAGAGCCAAAGAAGAAGAGACTTGAATTAGTGCACACCGACGTGTGGGGACCCGCAGAAGTTTCTTCTATTGGTGGATCAATCTATTATGTGACTTTCATAGATGATTCAACAAGAAAGGTATGGGTCTATTTTTTGAAAAAAAAATCTGATGTTTTCAGTGTGTTCAAAAAGTGGAAGGCCCTGGTCGAAAATGAAACGAACCTGAAGGTGAAATGTCTAAGATCTGACAATGGAGGTGAGTATATAGATACAGATTTTAAAGAATATTGTGCTGTAAATGGAATCAAGATGGTGAAGACCATTCCTCGAACGCCTCAAGAAAATGGAGTAGCTGAGAGGATGAACAGAACGTTGAATGAGCGTGCAAGGAGCATGAGATTGCATGTCGGATTACCTAAAACGTTTTGGGCAGAAGCAGTTAGCACAGCAGCATTCTTGATCAATAGAGGACCCTCCGTACCTTTGAATTTTAAACTTCCAGAAGAAGTTTGGAGCCGAAAAAAGGTAGATTTTTCGTTCATGAAAGTATTTGGCTGCTTATCTTATATTCATGTTGATGATTCAAATAGAAGCAAACTTGATCCGAAATCTCAGAAGTGTTTTTTCATTGGCTATGGTGACTCCGAGATTGGTTATCGTTTCTGGGATAATCAAAATCGGAAGATCATACGCAGTAGGAATGTCATCTTCAACGAGAAGGTTCTCTACAAAGATGCAGTTGGTAACACTTCAGATAGTGGGAGTTCAGTATTGAAAGAGTCTACTGTGGTTAACTTCAGAGATTTTTCAGGAGAAGATACTCCGACTAGAAAAGAAGATCAGAGTATTATTGAAGAAGAAGTTGATGAAAATACAGCTCCAGAAGAAAATTTGCAAACGCCAATTATAGAACCAAGACGATCATCCAGAACTAGCAAACCAACTCAGAGATGGTCTCCGTCTCTAAATTATATTTTGCTTACTGACAGAGGTGAACCAGGATGTTATGAGGAAGTCAAAGAATCAGATGATTTGATTGAGTGGGAGGCAGCCATGAAAGATGAAATGGACTCACTGAAGTCAAATGAAACCTGGAAATTGACTAAGTTGCCGAAGGGAAAGAAAGCACTGCATAACAAGTGGGTTTACCGGATTAAAGAAGAACCTGATGGAAGCAAGAGATTTAAAGCTAGATTAGTTGTCAAAGGTTTTCAGCAAAAAGAAGGCATTGACTACACTGAGATCTTCTCACCAGTGGTGAAGCTGACGACGATCAGAACTGTTTTGAGTTTGGTTGTGAAAGAAGATCTTCATTTGCAGCAAATGGACGTGAAAACTGCTTTCCTTCACGGCAGTTTAGATGAAGAAATCTACATGCGTCAACCACAAGGTTTTGAGGTGAAGGGGAAAGAGGATTTTGTGTGTAAACTTGATAAAAGTTTGTACGGTTTGAAACAGGCTCCAAGACAGTGGTACAAGAGATTTGACAGCTTCATGATCAGTAAAAATTTCGTGAGATGTGAAGCCGATCACTGTTGCTACATTAAAAGGTTTGATAATTCCTACATTATACTGCTCCTTTATGTTGATGATATGTTAATTGCTGGAGCAAGCTTGACTGAGATTGACAGGCTGAAGAGGGAGTTATCTGAAGAATTTGCTATGAAGGATTTGGGTGCTGCAAAACAAATTCTTGGGATGAGAATATTCAGGGATAGAGATGTTCTCAAGCTTTCTCAAGAAGACTATGTGAATAAAGTTCTTAGCAGGTTCAATATGCAGAATGTGAAACCAGTTGCTACACCTTTAGCTAGTCACTTCAAACTATCTAAAGATCAATCACCGTCGACCGAGGAAGAGAGGAGCTACATGACTAGAGTTCCATATGCCTCTGCCGTTGGTAGTCTTATGTATGCGATGGTTTGTACACGACCAGATATTGTACATGCAGTGGGAGTTGTCAGCAGGTATATGAGTAATCCAGGAAAACAGCATTGGGAAGCCGTAAAGTGGATCTTGCGATACTTGAAGGGAAGTTCAGGGTTTGCTTTATGTTTTCAGAAGTCATATTCTGGTTTGGATGGATATGTTGATGCTGATAACGGTGGTGATATTGATAGCAGTAAGAGCAGAACTGGATATGTTTACACTCTTGGTGGTACCGCAATCAGTTGGGTCTCGAGGCTTCAAGATGTAGTTGCTCTCTCTAGTTGTGAAGCAGAGTACATTGCAGTGACAGAAGCCGCGAAGGAGATGATGTGGTTACAACCTTTTCTGCGAGAATTGGGCCAAAACTACGATGGAAGTAAATTGCATTGTGATAGCCAGAGTGCCATCCTTTTGGCAAAGAACCCAGTTTATCATGGCAAGACAAAGCACATACAGGTACGCTATCATTTTATCAGATCCATTTTAGAAGATGGTGTGTTGGCACTTGAGAAGATATCAGGGAGTCGAAATCCAGCTGACATGTTGACGAAAGCTGTGACTAGTGAGAAGCTGAAGTTGTGTGCAACTTCAGTTGGACTTCTAGGATGAGATATGTGCATGATGCCGCTGCAGATGGAGAGATGATGTGATTAGTCTCCAAGTGGGAGATTGTTGAGTTATGGAGTCTAATTTGTTGATTAGGGTATTTTGGTATTTTCCCCTTGTTTTCATAACCCTATTTCTTTAGGTATATAAAGATGTAATTAGGGTTTTGGAGGTGTGTGTCTGTAAGTCTGGAGAATCCTGAGAGAGTTAAGCGAGAAGCGAGAGAGAAACAGTGAGGGTGAGGCAAAACCAAGAAACAACTTCTGTAACTCTGTTCTTTGATCTTAGTGAAATCTGTTGGCGGCTAGTGGACGTAGCTCTCAAACTGAGAGTGAACCACTATAAACTGTGTGTGTTTTCTTTTCTGTTTTCTCGATCAATCGTTTCGATACAAGTCGGATTAGAGCGCCTAATCGCAACACCCTCTAATCCCAACATACCTCACATCAATCACAGGTCTCAGGGTCTGAGAGCAGACTCACCTCCATTGGACACATAAACCTTGTGAAGACTCACCTCCTGTTGTTACGTGTGTTCCTCGAAAATCCTTTCGTGGGACGCATTGATATCCATTTTTTTCACCATCCATGGATGAGGAGCTATGTTTTTAATCGATTTTGATGAGGAAATAAGAGGGAAAAATATTGGAGCTCCAAACATGAATGCTTCATAGATTTTTTGGAACATGAATTTTGTTTCAATACGTGCCATTAAGGAGATAGTAAGATAATATACATTAATGGAGATGATACTAAATTTGTTAAAAATTAGAGAAGTAGTGAAATGCAAATAAAAGCTCTGATGCCAACTGACGTGTTTTGGGTAGCTATGGAACACTCTGATTTCAACAAACGTGCAAACGGTATGGTTCAAAAATGTTGCTTTGAAATGCTCTAATACCAATTGACGGGCCAATAGAAAGGTTGCAGATATCTATTGTTCATAGTGTTTTAGTTGGAAGTGCATATAAAACCAAAATAAGTAACTAATTTTATTAATATATTTAGTACATAGAAGACTTTCTTGTAGTATATCATTACTTCGTGTTTGCAAGACTCATCAACGATGTCATTAAGTGTTTGTTTGCTTATTGATTTTACTAAAAAAAAAAGGACATCAAAATTTATCCTTTGATTAAACAATAAAGATAATTATTAATACATTTAATATTTCAATTAAAGACAATCACATAATTTAGCGTAACGTGTTATTTTATGTCATAAATTAATAAAATACAAAGAAAGTGCGAAAAAACATCAGGGATTGAGAAAAAATGATAAAGAAAGGCATAATAGGAGTGGGGTTAGGTTGAAAGTTGTTTTAATTAAGACAATGGTAGGAGACTATTCGTGTTTAGAGTAATGCTAGAATACAAAATTAGATGACTATGGGGAAAGTGATTGATTCCCTTTACATCTGTCTTTCTTAAGTTTCTTCATCTTTTAAATAATTATAATAAAAACCAATGACAAATGAAAGTCTTTTTCTAGCACAAAAAATACAAGTGGTGCGACATATGCATGTTGTGATGCGATGACTATGTGCATCATCAACATGCATAATGTGCATCGTCAACATGCTATGCATGTGCAATGAAAACATCATAAAAATACATATAAAGTGTATAAAATATTTTTTCATAAAACATTTTCTAATAATATTTTGGCAAAACTTACATGTTTTGATCAATTAAAAATGAAATGTAAACAAACTATTAAAATAAAAAGAAAATAGTGTGACATTGAATAAATCAGAGAAAAAAAGTGAAATAAATAAACCAAAAATTAAAATAAATTAGGGAAGAAAATATTAATAAATTTGATGCTCTAAATTTTTACTATGATCAAGGAATAATTAATAAGATTATATGTAGAAATTATATGGCTGCACTCAGTTTGTGTTACTTTTAATGGATTCCACATGTTAAAGGCAAAAAGAAAAGGAAAATGAGGTAGAAAATTCCAAAACTGAAATGCTTTCGGTCTTCTCGTGGAGGACCCATAAAACAATTTTAATAAGAAAAAGCAATTTACTAAACAAGCAAAGCAAGATTAAAGATAATCATAAGAACAAGTAATAGTAGAGCTCAAGTTTATTATTTAAAAAAATTGTTATAGTTCAATGATTAACAATTCTATTTTGGCTTGGCCATTAATGTCTAAATGCAAAATTTATGAGAATGAAATATCAAGTTTTTACAAGGATATGTTTGGATAATGAAGGTAACATGTTGATAGTTGCAGTCTACCACTGACCGAAATGATATGCAAAATTTGGTAAAATTACAATATCTTCTAATTCTTATCAATATTTCATCTTTTAATATGATATGCGATTAAGTATCTTCATTGTTTGACATATTTTAAAGTTTTTTATTAATGAGTGTATTTAATATTGATAATTTTTAATTAATGTGGTATTTGAAAGAAGTTTAAAATTGATGACTATTAATTGATTTCACTCTTAAAATGATTTAGAATTTAAATATTGAGATTTTACATGAATAAATTAGAGAAGTTTGATTAATAGTTAATAAATGGATCGTTAAAATATATAATTAAATAAATTATTAAAAGAAAATAAAATTATTCATAAATTTTATATGTATTCAGGAATGTTGGAAAAAGGTGAAAGACGAGACGGGAAGGGAGATCTGGCAGAGGTGGCTATTATAGGAGGAGGCATTTGAAGTGGTTGGACAGCAAGTAAGAAAGATTGAAGAAGAATAATATTATGTAATACTCTGGTTCTCCTATTATTCATAGTAGATGCTTTGATATCACTTGTTATATTTGAGGTGATATAGTCATATTTTCATGTTAAATGCTTGATTAATGCTAATACCATAAATATACATTAATATTAATTCCTACTACTTAATGGATACAATAAATAAATTCTCACAAAATTTCATAATTTTATTTTACAATTTTTGTCTAACTGAAGCAACATTTACTCCAACTAAGTTTCTAGGAAAAATGACAATTCAATCATTCTTCTTTATTTTTAATGACAAATTAACTATTTTACTTTTTTTTTTTTTTTTTGTTAACAAATTAACTACTGAACTATGAAAAAATATCGTTGCAATCATTGTTGTTACGTTTGCCGTTAATGATCACGATCTGTGGCAGCTTGACGATGAATCACTGGGGCTTGGTGACGATCTGCCACTGATTGATCACGATTCGCGGTGGTTTGATAATAAGAAAATTTGTTTCTTTCACCTAGTGCGATGGTGAATCTTTGCAGATCGATAATTCTTTCAATTTTCAACGGTTTTGGAGGTTTGAGGACTCGTTTTCCATCATTTTTTCGTGTTGCACAGATAAGAGAGATCAGTTTTGTCATTCGGTGCATATCAGAGTATATTCAGGCAGGAAAAAAATGAGATCTTTTACTTGACAACTTTGGAAGACCATAACTTTGTGCTCAATCAATCGATTTGGATGAATTTTTTTTTATTTCACATAACATTTTGAGATCTACGCACCGGCAAGATGTCAAAGGCAGCTTCTCCCACTTTTGAGGCCTAAAAATGCTTCTAAGTCCTCCAATTTTCCTTACACAATTCAAAACCATGAAGCTCTGCACGTTTTCGTGCCCGAATCTGCTCTAATAAGCACCGAAAGACAAAACAGATGTTTCCTACCTGTACATCGCGAGAAGATGATGGAAAACGATTCCTCAAGCGTCCAAAACCGTTGAAAATTGAGAGAATTATCGATCTGTAAAGATTCACCGTCGCACTAGGTGAAAGAAATGAATCTCCTACTTATCAATCTGCCGCGGTCATGGTCAAGCCGCTGCATATCAAAATCAAAGCATTTAACAGCAAACGTGACAGTAATGTTAGTGGAGACTTTTTTCTATAGTTCAGTGGTTAATTTGTTGACAAAAATAGTTTAGTGGTTGACTTGTCATTGATAGTAAAGTACAATGGTTGGTTTGTTTTTTTCCCAAATTTCTATTACTTCTTTAATATTAAACAATAATAGTTCAATGACAAGTTAATTTTAAATAATTTTGGCAAATAACTTAAATATTAAATTATGAGAAATAGCCGACACAAATATCATCGTTACTTGTTGAAAAAAAACATTAGCAGAAAGACGATGATAAAACTTTACTCTTTGCAAATTTTAATTTTATGTCAGCTTTATACTAAAATCACAATAATTGAAGTAATATTATTGCTAAGATGATTCCGGGAAGCTCCGACATAATTTTCTCGTTATCGCAAATAATTTTCACGTTTTCAGTTTTCCGAACATCTTCTCATCGTCGAAAACAATTTTAGTTTTTTTATTTCACTTTCCAATTCTCATCATCATCTGATCTTTTTTCTTCCAAGTCTATTATCGTCGTTCAATGCTTATCACTAATAACTCACTTTTCGCAAAAGAAAGTAATTTAACACACATAACGAAATCTTTCTACAGGTGAAATATTGTCTTTTTACAAGAAAAGTAATTTTTTTAATTAGGAAAAATGACAAATTAACCATCATCGTTTACGATTAATGACAAGTCAACCACTATCTTTTATTTTCTAACAAATTAACCATTGACATATGGGAAAATGACAAAGCCAACATCGTTGTCACGTTTGCCGCTAACAAGTTGATGTGGAGCCGCGGCGGTTCATAGACAAACCGCCGCAGCTACGTGGTTTTCTAAGAAGAAGACCAAATTTGGTCTGAACCGTTGCGGTGTCGCAAGAGACCAGCAAACCGAAGAGTTCACTTTCTACTTATACAATTCGAAGCTGAGGCTAGCAAACCGCGGCGGCGTCTCGAGAGACCATGGAGGTTCAAGTCAAATTTGGCCTTCTTTTCTTGGAAAACCATGGAGCTTCGGCGGTTTATCTACGAACCGCCGCGGCTCCACATCAGCTTGTTAACAACAAACGTGATACTAATGTTGGCTTTGTCATTTTTCCATACGTCAATGATTAATTTGTTAGAAAATAAAAAATAGTAATTGATTTGTCATTTATCACAAACGATAATGGTTAATTTGTTATTTTTCCATTAAATTATTTAGTAGAAAGACATTGTTTCATACCTACTTTGAAGGTAATCCCTCTTTGTTTTGCCTTACTACCAGTAGATCTGTGATGTATAAAGGGTGCTGCTTTTTCTGGGTTTTCATTTCCTTCACAATGGTTTCCATTTCTCTTCTTCCTCTGCTTCCCTCAGAATGTTAGATCAGAGCTTTCTCTCTCTCCTTGCTAGTGAGAGAAACATAAAATGGGAAATCATGAATCTCTAACCCAATCTGCATTAACTCAGTATATTCTCCTGCTCTGCTTGTTTCTATTCAGGGTACTTAAACCATGGGAACTTTGAGGAGATGCCAAAACCGACTTATCTGAAACAGTACTCATCAGAAAACACTCTCTACCAAAATGGGAAATCAACGGCTTCGTCGAGTACATCTCAGGCAGGCCTCAACCCGGCGGTATGTTCTTCCAAGTGGCGCACGGAGTCCACGCAGTGAGGCTTGGCAATGAGGCCTCCATCTCTCAGACCATAAAAGTGTAGCCAAGCGCTCTCTACGCTCTTACATTTGGAGCATCAAGAACCTGCGCACAAGATGAGGTCTTGAGAGTTTCAGTTCCTCCTCGAAGTGGGGATCTCCCTTTGCAGACATTATACAGCAGCGATGGAGGTGATGTCTATGCATGGGGATTCAGAGCCGTTGCTGATTTAGTAAATGTCATCTTCCATAACCCTGGAGTTCAAGAAGATCCTGCTTGCGGGCCACTTATAGAAGCTGTTGCTATCAAGGAGCTCTTCCCTCCATTGCCTACCAAATGTCAGTATATGCAACTCTTCAATTGCTAATTACCGTACAAAAACCAGGAAATAAACTTCAAAACCCAGATTTATAGCAGGAATTTTCACCATGATCATGCAAGCTCCTGATTTCTTAATTTAGGTATCAATTTTCAATCTGATAATAGAAGACAGTCTGAAGTGTTGTTCATCACCATAGAAAACTAAATCTGGACATTTTGTTACCTTTGCTTGATCTGCCGATGTTTAACGCTGATCAATTCTTGCAGATAACTTGGTTAAAAACAATGGATTTGAAGAGGGTCCTCAACGTTTAGTAAACTCATCAGATGAGAGGTCTTGCTCCCTCCAGACAGGAAGATAGCACATCCCCACTTCCGGGTTGGCTCATTGAATCTCTAAAAGCTGTCAAGTTCATAGATTCAAAGCATTTCAACGTCCCATTTGGACGGGCTGCGATTCTATAGCCCACATTATCAGAACAGTTCCAAGCAGAGTCTATAATCTGGCATTCACGGTTGGAGATGACAAAAATGGCTGCCATGAGTCAATGATGGTTGAAGCTTTTGCAGGAAAGAGTACTCTCAAAGTCCCAAGGGAATGTTCAAAACTGCTAGATTCAAATTCAAAGCTGATTTAGTCCTTTTCTATTGTCTGTATGTCTAAGTGCTCCGATCTTGCACACATTAGAAAATACTTATAAATATTCTGTAATATATGGTTGAGAGTAGATTTCTCAGGTTAAGCAAGCAACTTTCCTACCCAACTTTTGAGCTTAATACAAGAAATATAACCAAATTCATCTACCACAACAAGAAAGTAATATAAATGCATTTGAATACATCTGAAAATTGTCGATAAAATGTTGAATGGACTACAATGTTCATCATCAATCATATTGAGAATTTCAATTGAAGTTATTTAATCCTAACTCAAAAAGTGTTGAGGAAGTATGTGAATAGTCTGAGAGAGAGGGGCCATACTGCATAATAAATTACTTAACTTCCAAAACTTTAATCAATGAATGACTGTTTTTTTATTGAATGAATGAAAACTAACAACTTTTTAACTGGCTAAAGGAATTATGTTTCTCCGACCATCACCTAAGGTACCCACGAGACACTTCTCCAGTAAGAACTCAAAATTCACCCAAGCATATATTTATCTAAACAAAGATGATTGGTTAAATATTGCAATATGTATATAGCAATGTCATTTGTTGAAACAATAGATAAATAAACATGTCTATTAAATTTAATGTTAAGGAGCAGTATTTCCCAGCTGGAAGAACCAATAAAGTGACTATGGCTATGTCTAGTAGAATCATAAGCTTTGAACTTTGTTGAATTGTGTTGGTAAATGAGGTTCGAGTTAAATTAAATTCAATGGTGCGGAGTCAAATCCAATCAACTTACAATTCTAGACCCACTTAGTAATATACTAACGCCAATTAAATTGCAAGGATACTGAATAAAGATGTAGAGTCTTTTCTCACAGACTTCATTAGCATATCAATGCCTGGGAAATAAATTTTGTCAATAATGGGTACTTGTCTTGAAAAGCAATTTATGACATGGTCGAGAATAGTTGTACAAACTCTCAAATTACGCCAAGAAAATGTCATACATGAAACATGCCAGAAAGAATTATGATCTCCCGCATAAACCACTTCCACAATTAAA
Organism: Begonia loranthoides; assembly: GCA_022433065.1. Lineage (NCBI taxonomy): Eukaryota > Viridiplantae > Streptophyta > Magnoliopsida > Cucurbitales > Begoniaceae > Begonia > Begonia loranthoides. The sequence goes on along the minus strand of CM039472.1, from coordinate 2,338,147 downwards.
TATACAATGCTGACAAACAAGGAAATTAGATGCGCTAATCTCTTTTATCAAACTGATCAAAAAATGCTATGACCAGTCACTAAAAGGGTATCAGCTTACCAACAAGTTGTTTATAATGTATAATATTTAGAATGATGTTTATACCTTGGGAGTGAAATTTCATTTACGGAGATATGTGTAGTTCACATGCAATCCTCGAGTTGATGTTGTTTAACTTCGCTCAAAGAGATTAGTCTCTTATTTGACTACCCTTTCAATCCTAAGAAACATTTAACAAAGGTGAGCAAACAATGAATAACATCGCAACTAGTCTTGCAGTCCATATTCTCAAAGATTGAATATATTTACAGTTATATTTATATTTACAAAAAATAAAATTATATCAGAATAAGTAAATATTTTTCAAACGCATATAGTTCTCTCAAATAAATATTGTATTAGTTGTTCCATGATTTAGAGCCTTAGAAATTACACAAAATAAACGCTAAATATTGATTCATAGTTAAAAAACAAAATTTATAACTTTACTTTTTCACTACTAAAAGACTAATTAGAAAAGTAAAAATTTTAATTACCAGTATAGCAACCCATACCAAGGAGATAATTATGCAATGCAGCAAACCAAATAAGCATAAAAAATGAAAATCCATGAGTAGACATACCTGCAAGATCAGGTTGAGGTCGAGTGAGGTTAAGCCAGTCCATTTGGCTATACCCTTTTTCATAAGGAACCTTGGCTCGAACGGTAAGTTTATAAGCAACAGTTTTCTGTTCTTCTAGATTCTCCATAGACTTTTCCAGATCTCTTGATACTACTTGTGTTGATGATTATTTTGATTGTTTTGAAGATGACATGTCGATGACATTAAAAGACAAAGAACCAACTTTTTCCTGCTGCATGGGCGAGCTGTTATTTGGGAATATCCCATCATTGTGAATGCTACAACTAGCATGTGAGACATTGTCCTTTATGGCAATACCATATATGTCTAACAGAAGATCTTTTGACCTTAAGCACATCTTGGCAGTCTTGTAGTCCAACCTAAATATCAATTATCATTTTAGTAATGAAAAGCAAAAATACTACATAATCATATAGAGTTCAACAAGGAGGGATCTTATACTACTTAATAATCTCTTGGGAAAAATATTACAAAGATGGATCATAATAGTGTAATGTAAATAGTGAGCGAGCTTGCCTGACAAAATGTAAAATCATCATTACCAGCCATCTCTCATTTCCAGAAATTATAAGGTATTCTCCTAGAAACACGATTATCAGCACCCTTTCGGTTTCATAAAGAATATTTAATCAAATGAAGAGAAACAAGAACCAATAACTCAATGCTAACTAGATAACCTTGAATAACTATTATCATTCAAACAAAATATATGACAAAGCAATGTTAAAATAAACGATATTCAACTTTATATCGATGTATCCTCCCTCTCCCCGAAATTCATATGACCTTATTGGTCTTCTTCCCAATTCACTCAAAACAGAAGCAAGCCCGACCTTCCTTTGAACAGAGATGCTTCAAAAATTAGAATCCAAATATCAACTCGTTCCGATCTTTGCATGCAAGATTGAATAGTCGATTCTTCTCCATTTTCAGCCAAGATTTTAGAGTATTCTTTGTGTCAAAGAAATCTACAATTCTATCCGTTCTAATTATTGAAAAGTCAAAATAACTTAGATTGTCTAACTAGCCAATTTGGTAGGATCACCCTATTTTTCTCTTGTTTGGTGATACTATTGATTTTCAAGATTAATTATTCTTACTATCATTTATTCTAGATTATTCTAGAAAAGATTATTATATACTCATTATTTTATAGTAAAAGATCATATAAGATTTTGGTCTTGTGGACGTAGGCATATTGCCGAATCACCACGTTAAATGTTGAGTCAATTATTTTTTATTTTATTTTGTGATATATTATTGTATGTCTTAATAATATATTTTTAATCACACAAAAAAAGACGAAACAAATTATTCACCGCATAATTAAATTTTATAGACCTTTTTTTCCTGCGAATTAAATCTAACGGACTAAATTCAAAAGACCTTGAAACATTTTAATTAAATTAAATGTACATTAGAATTAGATATAAATAGATTGACAAAGATAAAAATTATTACGTAGATAAGAATATCATTGACAATAATGATTATAACGAGGATATTAAACCTAATCAAAAGGAGTTCCACGTTATAAAAACTAAAACCATATTTTATTTTATTACTTTAACAAAAATTAAGAAAATTAAAGTATTAATGTAAAATTGGCGTGTGACCACTCACTTAATATACCTTCTTCTCTCTATATAATTGAGTTCTGTAAAGAGTCTATAAATAACTTATTCATAATGGTTTTGAATCTCTAAATGGGTCTATCTTATTTTAGGGAGTACAACATCAATGAGAGATAGAAGAAGATTTAGAAGAGCTCAAACCGACTGACACAACATTATAGTTTCCAAATAACATCAATGATGAAAGTTATTTTGTAATTTATAAATCTATATTTGATTTATATGAATTTAGCATGATAGATTGTTTAGTTCTCGACAATCATAACATCAAGTATTTGTGATCTACACCGATCCTCGTTAAACTATATTTGTTTTACTTTCTAAGTTGTGGAGCTACAAATGATGCAAACGAGGGTTTTATGTCTTTCAAGAACACTATACTTTTCAATCTAGATCTCATTCTGATTTTGTCCACATGACGCTATTCTTTGGAGAAATCAACTTAAAAGTATTTGTTAGATTTCGGTGTGACCCAAATTCTATTGGGCCAAACCGGTGGACCCACATTGTAGATCTCATTTAGAGTTTTGTTTTCTCTATAAATTGATATAAGCTAGAGTCGCAAAATTCGCAGTTGTACTTCAATCTTTGTAGTAGATTATTCCTCTGCCTGTAGTTTTTTTTCACGTAAGTATTTTTCCATGTAAATCTGATGTCTCACATCATATATTTTTTTTTTTTTCCGGTTATCGTTCGATCTCTAACAATACTAATACGCAATTCCAGTCCTTAAAGGAAGAAAATACCATATTCAAACCACACACTATTTGTGGCATCCCGTCCTGTGAAAGTCAGTAAAGGCTCAGGTGTGGGTCCGGCCCATATCAGGGGGGCGCAATCCCACATCGCTTGGGAGAGTAGAAAATGCATGGTTTATAAGCATGAATCTCATCCTTACCTAGTACAACTCGTTTTGGGCTAACCCCAAGAACAAAATCGTGCGGGTTTTGGCCCAAAGCGGACAATATTGTACTGGGAGCACCGGGGGACGTTACAGATGGTATCAGAGCAAAATTCCAACCGGAAGTGTGGCCGACGAGGATGTCAAGTCCCTAAGGGGGGGAGATTGTGGCATCCCGTCCTGTGAAGGCCAGAAAAGGCCCAGATGTGGGTCTAATCCATATCAGGGGAGCACAATCTCACATCGTTTAGGAGAGTAGAAAATGCATGATTTACAAGCATGGATCCCCTCCCTACCTAGTACAACGCATTTTGGGCTAACCCCAAGAACAAAACCTTGTTGGCTTCGGCTCAAAGCGGACAATATTGTATTGGGAGCACTAAAAGACGTTACACTATTATGGAAGTTTTGATGACGAAAATGAACCTCCAACTTTCAACCCAATTATGCATAGGATGAAAATGAGGGACAGTTGATACAAAGAAGAATTATGGAAGTGGGCTCGGCTATTACTACGAGATTAATGGTTGTGGCAATGGGGAAAAAGATAACATTTGTTTGGGTAGAAGCCATAAAAATTGTTTACTACTTGAGATTATTGGGTAAGATAAAATTAATATAACAAAGAAACTAATCTAATTAGAATAAATAAATTACAAATTGAGGGCATTTAAATTAGAATTAAAATATTATAATTTATAATTAATTCTTTTATAACTAAAAAGACATCTTGCCTAATGAGTATAAAAAAAAGATCTATAGGCTTTGGCCAATCTCAATAGGGTAGGATTTGCAGCCATTTATGTGCAAAAACTAGTAAGCATTTTAGTAGATAGAAATAGAGAATTAGAGTTGAGTTGGTAAGACTCTTGACAACCAATTTTTTCACATGATTAATTCAATAAGCTTTGACAACTCTTCATAAATCAGAACTCATTTGAAAATTGTTAGAGTTTGGGGTGACCCGAATTCTAGTTGGTCCGGGTTGGGCCCATATCCAATATTATGGTTAATTAGTTTCTCTATATATTGATGCTTGAGTCGCAAAACTCATTGTACCTTGATTTCATTCTTAGTGACTTCTCCTCTGCCCGTGGTTTTTTTCCCGTTAGGGTTTTCCACGTAAATCTTGGTGTCCCTGCTTCCGCAGTTTTCTTTTTTCCGTTTCGCGTTCGATTCTCAACAATTGGTATCAGAGCCCAGGTGAAGTTCTCTATATCAATTTCCAACAATTGATATCAGAGTGGAGTAAGAGTTTTCATACTCGGATCGAACCAAATTAGAGTTTACAATTTTTTGGTGAAAAATTGTAATTTGGGAAAAACAATTAAAAAAAAAAAAAACAAACAAAAGAAAAAAAGTTTTTTCTTTTGTTGGTGTGTTGCGTCGCCTCCTTCAGTAAAACAGAGAAGAAGCGTCTCTGTCTTCTTCAGCGAAGCGCCTCTGCTGTCTCGCAGAGTTTCGCACCGCCAGAAGCCACCGCCACTGCCGAACTCACCGTCGTCGTTCGCCCGTCCAGCCGTCCACCCGCCGCTGTCGTCCGTCAGCGAAGAACAGAGAGACGAACAGATTCCGTCGCCAGTTCTTGTCATCCGTTGCCAAGGAACCGAAGCAGCGAAGAAGGAGAGCTCCGCCGTCGATCAGTCTCCGCCAGAAGTAGCGCCTAGCGTTCGTCGTTTCCGGCCATCCATCCGACGACTCTCCGTTGCTGTCTGTTGTCGTTGCGCGAGCAAGATAATCCAACAGGTTGAAGAATTCACTATCACAGGTGGATAAAAATTGGTTCTTGGAAATATTTTGAGAATATTTTGGTTAAATTGATTCTGAAAATTTTGTCCGGATTTGTTCTGAAATTTGTGGGGCTGATATTTTGGATTCAGAAATTGTGGGAAAATTTCTGAAATTTTTGGGAGATGAGTTCAGTGAAATTCGATATTCCGTTGTTGGATCAGAATACGAGATTTCAGTTATGGCAGGTGAAGATGCGAGATGTGCTCACACAGATGGATTTAGACGACGCATTATTAGGGCTTGATAAAATGCCCACGTTATGGAGTGAAGAGGAGAAACTTCGAAAGGATCGGAAAGCCCTATCATTGATACGTCTGCATTTATCAAATCAGATTTTGCAGGATGTTTTGAACGAGAAGTCTGCCGCTGATTTATGGTTCAGATTGGAGCAGTTATGTATGAATAAAACCCTAACGAGTAAGTTGCATTTGAAGCAGCGGTTATATTCTCATCAGTTATTGGAAGGAGCCTCTATTACAGAGCACTTGGCTGCATTCAAAGAGTTAGTTTCGGATTTGGAGACTATGGGATGCAAGTACGATGAGGAGGATTTGGGGTTGATTCTGTTATGCTCGTTGCCTGCTTCATATGGTTCTTTCAGAGATACGATCTTGTACAGTAGGGACAGTCTAACTCTGGAAGAGGTTTATGGTTCTTTGTTGTCAAAGGAAAAGATGAAGCAGCTTGTTAAGGAATCCGAATCTCGAGGTGAGGGATTCGTCATTCGGGGTAGAACAAGAGATTCAAACAACAAAGGCAGTGATAATGTTCAAAGTTCGAAGGGCCGGTCAAAGTCAAGGTACCGAAATAGAACCTGTTACTTCTGTCATGGAAGGGGGCACATCAAAGCCGAGTGCCGTAAATTGCAGAATGAGTTAAAGAGAGCTGAGAAGGGAAAACAACCGATGACGTCCGGTGCAGTAGTTGTCGCACAAGAAGAAGACTATAGTGATGGAGATCTTCTAATAGTGTCAGAGGGAAACTCAGAGCCAAACAAGGAGTGGATTCTGGATTCAGCGTGTTCGTTTCATATGTGCTACAATCGGGATTGGTTTACGACATATGAGACCGTTTCAGGAGGTGCTGTGTTAATGGGCAATAACACACCTTGCAAGATAGCTGGTATTGGTACCGTCAGAATCAGAATGTTTGATGGAGTTGTGAGGACACTGGGTAGCGTGCGACATGTTCCCGAGTTAAAAAAGAACCTGATCTCGTTGAGTACTCTGGATTCGAAAGGGTACAAGTACAGCGCTGTAGGTGGAGGTATAAAGATCAGTAGGGGTGCTCTCATCAAGTTAAAGGGACACAGAAGCTCTGCAAATTTATACGTGTTACAGGGTTCTACGGTGATGGGTAATCAGGCTGGAAAGTTTGTGAATTCACCTTCAAAAGGTTTGTTGGAGAAGACTCAGAGGAAGTCAGGTTCTCAAGTGAAGTTCAAGTTGGATTCTGAATCATCAGAATCAATATGTCAGCCTATTACAGATGTTCAGCGTGATGCAGTCACCACATCGTCACCAATTTCAGTTACAGTTTCACGTCAGAGAGGTATCGTCAAAAGCAGAACCAAGGGAAAGGGTAAAGCTCCACGACGATATAGTGAAACATCTACAGTGAGTTACGCATTGAGTGTGTTCGAGAGTATAGATTCAGTACATTCACATGCAGTTCGTTGCGACATCTCTGATAATTCGGTGGTACAATGGAGCAGATGTGATTTCTCTCCGAGTGTGTCTCTCAAGTTTAAGCGGGGCTTAAACTTGATTCGTACCAGATATTGAGTTGGCCCATCAGGGGCCTTTGTGGAAGAGGAGATTATTTTTCGTTGGAGTTTTGCAGTTTGCCTTACATTGGAATTTCTTTGAAGGTGGAGATTGTCAGAGTTCAGTGTTCTGGATTCGTTTTGGGGTGGGCCGTGAAGCCTGCATTGGATCTCTCAGGTGGAATTCGTGTCAAGGTGGAGATTGTTAGAGTTTGGGGTGACCCGAATTCTAGTTGGGCCGGGTTGGACCCATATCCAATATTAGGGTTAATTAGTTTCTCTATATATTGATGCTTGAGTCGCAAAACTCATTGTACCTTGATTTCATTCATAGTGATTTCTCCTCTGCCCATGGTTTTTTCACGTTAGGGTTTTCCATGTAAATCTTGGTGTCCCTATTTCCGCAGTTTTCTTTTTCCGTTTCGCATTCGATTCTCAACAAAAACAATCAATCCAATATAACTTCTTTAGATTTCTATAACCTCCCACCATCAAAGGCAGTGATGAACTCTAAGCATCACGACTAGTCAGGAAAAGGAACTTTAAATCTAACGGAGAAGACCCTATAAATGATTTTGAAAGCGGGAGTGGCTAAGTCAAAAAAATAACACAAAAAGGACAAAAAGGGAGAGAATGTCATAAAATTAGAAGCATATTAAAAAAATTGTAAATCAACCATCATGTGCATGTTGCGTGACAATTTTAACAGATTATTTAAGGTTAAATTTTGATTTACTCATGGCACAAATGTAAGATCGATATAATATAATAAAAAAGTGAATTAAGTTATTAAGTTTTTTTTTATTATTACGTAACTTGTTTGCAATTTTAAGAAAGAATAATATTTCTCAAACATAAGTAATTTATTTATTAACGTCAACAATCAACCAAAACGCAACTAAGTAATAGGTTAGAGTAAAAGGAAGAGAGTGCAAACGTTAAGTTATTAAAATGGTTTACTAATACAAATTTCATAAGTAATTTTCTTAAAAAAAATAATAATTAAGGGATCACTTATCCTAACTCCTAATTTTAGGGTTCAAAATAAACTTACCTGGAATAAATATGGCCTTAATTAATACTAATAGAAAGCTTAGCCTATTGTCTTCTTGGGGAGGGGGACCTACTGGTTCTAACCTAAAGCTGTTTTGGCTGTGTGGACTGTGAAACAGTAATAGGAGGGGAAGAAGCTATCAGAATTCATAGCAAAAGATTCCCCAAAATTTGTGACGTTGAAGGCCACATGCTCCCCTTTTCGTGCATGTTTATTTAATTACTGTCAATTATCTTGCTCGATTGCCCTGCCTCCTGCTTTCGTCGCTTTCCCTCTTGCTTAAAATTCTTCTCATTTTTCTGCAATTGCCCTGCGCAAAAATCACGACTCTGAAGGTAATTGTAATGGATAAAATGGTGGAGACCTGATCTCTTAATCTCTTTCTTTTTTCTCTCCATTGAAACTCACATTCAGCCGCCGTCTTTTCTCTCTCCCCTCACTCTTGGATAGTTTTTTTGTTTGTTTGTCATTCAGGGTTCTTGCAGATTCTCACTTCGATGTGAATTTTCACTCACATTTTCGTTAATTGCGTCGTTTTTCATCTGGGTCGGCTTATTAGTCTCCATTTGTTGAACAAGATTGGCGAAATTCGAGTTCTTTTTCTTTTTCTATTTTAATCTTACGTTTGAATTTTTTTCTTTGGGTTTCTTGCGTTGCTTTAGATCTCTAGTCAGTTCTCATTTGGATTCAAACGGAAATGTCGAAAGCTGGAGCTTTAGATCTGGCATCCGGTCTCGGGGGACAGATTGACGAGTGATGTTCTCTCTGCTGTTGAAAAGTACTCCCTCCCTCTATCACTCTCTAAACTATGTTTCAACATGCAAGGAAGCTTGGATCCACATAAATGAACTCCAACTTTTTTCCTGCTTATTTGTGATCATATCTTTGGGTTGGTAATAAATTAGTATTCACTTTGTGTTTTATAATTGGGTTAACAACTGATAGTACTAAAAGGTTGCAACACCTTCCATAGACTTAGAGATTTCATCATAACCTATTTACATGCTTGTGCTATCTGGAAATGGAGATGAATACAAGTGTATTTTTCGGCAAATATCTTAGTTTGAATTGATGAGCACTGTTGATTTATCTGCAATGGATTATAAAATTTACAATTCAATTTATGAGGTGACTTGAAACTATTTTACTTTCAATGTTATCTCAAATTACAAGTTGCTCAATTATTATATAGCATTCCAGTCTCATTTTTTGTAATACCCCAACCTTTATATCAGAATTTAAAAATGATAAATTGGAAAGTAATTGGGAATATTCGAGTTAGTCGAATAATTATCGGAGTATTATCAAAGACGTAATTGTTAGATACAGACTGAACCGATTTTGGTTCGGCTCAATCCGAAATAATTAGGTGACTCGGTTTTAAGTAAAAATAAAGAAATAATAAATTAATTGCGATTAAAATGTAGATAGGTAATTAATTGGAGATAAATAAGAGGGATTAATTGAATTAATTAAATTAAAGGAAATGAATTAAATTAAAATAAAAAGAATAAATAAAAGAGATGGGAAGGATAAATAAAAGGCATGTGGGGGTTCGAGAGAATTGAGAATGATTCCTTGTGATGACACCTTATTGGAGTACCTACTCCCAGGTAGGGGGGGTGAGGTACGGTTAAGTCACAGGAATCATAAGATTCTCAATTCTCTTGTTCTGAAATCTCCAATGTCTTTAACAAAAGTGAATGGGTATGGCTCGTGGTGACATCCCTATTGGTGTGTTTCCTCGTCAGAAATACGGTTATGCCACGAGACCTAGACGTATCCATCGCCCCGACTAATAGATGAGATGCGGATTTCCTCTGTAATGCATCGTGTGATCATGCATCATATGCATTGCATTTTAGTCTATCACTTACTGAACAATAGGCTTATTAGTTTAGGTCTTGTGTGATGTAGGTATCGTATGAGAAAACATGAAAACAGGTCAAAGACAGTTGATGAAGGATTTACACGGGTAGATCTTGTGGCTGGCTAGGCTAAAGAATTTAAAAAGGGGAATTTATTTATAAAAATGGTTTGTAAACTATTTAATATTCTTTAATGTTTTGTTTTAATTCCGCTGCGTTTTATAAAAAGTATTTCATTACTTCTTCTGAAATTAATAAATATTTTAAGTAAAAAGTTTTAACGATCGAGTTTTATAAAGAAAAGTCTCACTCTGATTTTATAAAAAAAAAAGTTTTAAATTTCATGAAAGTAAATAAAAACCAAGTCGTTACATTATTTGTGTGGAAATGAGGTGAATAAATACTATGATCTTGCCACAAGCTTTTAAGAGATCGGTTGGGATAGTCTTTCCACTTTTGGATCGGTTGGTACCATTTTTATAATTCCACTTTTCTAATTTGATTCTTCCCACTTTGATAAGAAACAATGAATATCAAGAAGAAGAAATTACAAAAGAAGAGAAGAGAAGAACCCCTCTAAAAAGGAAACACTTGAAGCAGTTAGTTTACAACAATTTTTCTTCAGTTAGAGAGAATCAAGCTAAATTGATAAATCTTAAAAACTTAAAAACAGTTACAAAAAAAATTATTTTTTTCTTTTTTATCTTATAAATTTTAAGATAGGTATATGAATTTAAATGTTTATAATTATCAAATCTCTTATTATAATTTAATCAATCAATTAGATTCTAAAAGTTTATAAATTGAAATCGAGTCTTTTCGTTTCGAAACTAAACCAAAGTTTGACTGAATTTTTTAAATTTTAAAAATATATTCATGTATTTTTACGTAATTTAATGTTTTAAAAGCAAGCATTATAATTTATCAAATACTTACTTATAGAAAATCACTTTTGAAATGTTAATTTACTAAACACTCTCGCTGATTTTTTTGAGATTACAACTAAAAGTGATTATTTAAAAAGCTGTGACAATACGTAATTGAGCCTTAGAACTATAACTCATTTAGAATTAGCGAAATTAATATTATTCCAAAGATTGGTATGAACTTTTTTTTTTTTTTTGGGCAGATGGAAGAGTGAATCTCTTAAAGAAAGCATTAAGAGTCAAAGGTTTGTATTCTCAGTTATAGTCTACCACTCACTAACTAAGAATTGCAGGCGAGATTTCACTTCAGCCCTTTGAAAATACTCATTATGACTCTAGTTATAGGTGCTTAATTTTGGTTGTGAAATTGGTGGACCTTTGCAAGAAATATTTCAATTCAGGCTAACTCAATTTTTTTTATAAGAAAAAAGTTTATTCAATAAAGTAAAATACAATAAAAGAGAGTGGGAAAACCTTCTTTAAAAAAAAAAAAAAACACTTCATTCAAAATAATTTCAGATTTCTTTACAATTAGAGAGAACTACACTAAAGAGATAATTTTTAAAGAACTCAGAATAATAGGTCTACTTAGCAATAATGAAATTAATACTGTCCAAAAGATCGACAATTGACTCTTTGTTGTCGAATAGAATAGTTTGCGATAAAGTCAGTTTGCCCAACAACATAGGAAACACCTAATCTCGAGATTAGTCAAATGGACTCAAAGTTGTGTGTAGCATTTTGGCATCCATCCTCCCACTACATCTCTAGCTATTCTTATGAATTGTTTTTATTCTAATGTCTTGTGGAAATTGGAAAAAAAAAAATTCATCTTTTATTCCCTTAACGACTTCTGATGATCTTTTGCAGTTCGACAACTGTTACAGGATTAAACAAGAATGAGTATTAGATAACTAGAGGAAAGGTAAATGAAGTGATTCAATTATCAAAGACAGTAAAGACTACGAAAAATATACACTAAACAGAAAACAAATGGCACACACTCGAGATACGTGGTTCGGACAAACTTGTCCTACATCCACGGGTAAAAGCAGCTAACTTTATTCTTAGAGAATTCAAGATTTACACAGAGAAGATACACCTCGTTCTCTTCTGCACTATATCAGACTTTCTAACCTGAGACATACAACGATATAGAACAACACCTATATCTCACGATCTCAGCGTCTTCTTCAAGCCTCTGTTTTTAGCACCCAGAACAGAACACCTTGCAGAGTAGATTATCTCCTCAGAATAATGACGAAGCCTATTTATCCTTCGCACGTGAAATAACTAACCTGAGAAGCCACGTGACCCAGTAACCATATTTCTAATAACTGAGTCACACCTCCACAATCTCCACCTTGAATCATTATTAGAACATGAATACGCTGCTCATACCAATCAGTAACCACAATTAACCTTGTACGTTAACTAAGTGTAAGCAATGCTTAAACTTAGCTACTGATAAAACCTTAGTGAGCATATCAGCCGGATTTTCTTCAGTACCCACTTTCTGCATTCTAATCAGGCCTTGAGAGACAACTTCACGTATGAAGTGGTATTTCACTTCAATATGTTTTGTCCTGTCATGAAAGATAGGATTTTTGATCAGATGTAAAGCACTCTGATTATCACAATGAACAATAACAGTTTCACTGTCAATTCCGAAATCTGTTGCCAGCCCTTTTAGCCATAATGCCTCCTTCACCCCTTCACAGGCTGCTAAATATTCAGACTCAGTTGTGGATAATGTCACAACCTTTTGAAGGGATGCCTTCCAGCTTATTGCTCCTCCAAACATTGTAAAGATATAAGCAGAAATAGACTTTTTCGAATCATTACATCCTGCAAAATCAGAGTCCACATATCTCATTATAATGTCACTCTTTGGACTCCATCTTCCAAGAACTAGGGAGACATCCAAAGATCCAGACACATATCTAAGAATCCACTTTAATGCATGCCAATGTGGCATGCCTGGATCTGCCATAAATCGACTTGTTACACTAATAGCATAGGCAAGGTCGAGTCTGGTACTTATCATGGCATACATTAGACTGCCAAGCACATTTGCATAGGGAATGCGATCCATCAGTCTCCTTTCTTCATTAGTTTTGGGACTTTGTTGATGACTTAGTCTGAAATGCGCTCCCAAGGGTGTTTGAACTGATTTCAAATTGTCGAAACCATATCTTGTCAGTACCTTCAGTAAATAATTTCTTTGTGTCAGTGTAATCAGTTTTAAGTTCCTGTCTCTATGTATTTCAATGCCTAAGATCTTCTTGGCATTTCCCAGATCCTTCATATCAAACTCATTACCAAGTTGATTCTTCAGATTAGATATGTGGATGCTGCTACTGCTAGCGATGAGTATATCATCAATGTACAACAAGATGAAGATTTGCAGATCAGCAGAAACCTTTTTCTTGTAAACACAGTCATCAAACCTGCTTTTAATGAAACCGATGCTTGTGATGAAATCATCAAATCTCTTGTTCCACAGTCGAGGAGATTGTTTTAATCCGTATAAAGACTTATGCAGAAGACAAACATAATCTGGACCTCCTACATGAAATCCCTCCGGTTGATTTATATAAATGTTTTCATCAATATTTCCATGTAGGAATGTTGTCTTCACGTCCATCTGTTCTAGCTCCAGATTCTGTATAGCAACTAGAGAAAGAAACATACAGATTGATGTTTGTTTCACTACTGGAGAATATATCTCAGTGAAATCGATTCCCTCACGTTGAGAAAATCCCTTTGCAACTAACATGACCTTATACTTGGGTCTCTCCTCCTGTGCATTTCCCTCTTTAATCTTATATATCCATTTGCACCCGATGATTTTTTGATCTTTTGGCTTCTTTACTAATAACCAGGTTTTGTTCTTCTCAAGTGAGTTCATTTCTTCCTTCATTGCATTCATCCAATGATCTCGATCACTTCTCGACATTGCATCAGAGAAGCTTATAGGCTCTGAGTGGTCTAAATCAGCAGAAGCTAAGAGTGCATGTGCAATTATATCAGCATAGCCAAGTCTCTGCACAGGTTTTATAATCCTCCTTGATCTATCCCTTGTTAGTTGATAGTCGACTGACTGATCTTCTGTGGGTCTAACCCCTTCCTTACACTGCTGCATATCAGATTCTGGGTGACTCAAATCATCCTGTTTTTCTGTATCAGACTCCTGTAACTCCACCTCAAATTGAGGTTCTGGTCTGGTGTCTTGCTTTTCATCTGATAGTTTGGCAGCAAGATGTTTAAATGGGAATTCATGTTCATTAAATGTTACATCTCGGCTTACAATTACTCTTTGTTGTCCCGGTTCTACACACCATTATCTGTAGCATTTTGTTCCCTACTGATATCCCAAGAAGACACATTTTTTGGCCCGAGGTTGAAGCTTTTCTTGCTTACAATGTGCATAGGCTGCACATCCGAAGGTTTTCAAACCTCCATAATCTGCAGGGTAGGAATGCCAGGCTTCAAAAGGTGTTTTAAAGTTGAGAGCAGATGAGGGACACAAATTTATCAAATATGCAGCCGTTGTTACTGCCTCAACCCAGAAAATTCTGGGGACTCCTGTTGTAATAAGCATACATCTAGCTCGCTCTAGAACTGTCCTGTTCATACGCTCAGCTAGGCCATTCTGCTGAGGTGTATATGGAGTTGTGTGATGGCGTGTAATCCCTTCCATCTTACAGAATTCATTGAACTCATTTGAACAAAATTCCATCCCATTGTCAGTCCTTAACTTTTTTACTTTGGCACCTGTCTGAGTCTCCACCATGATCTTCCATTGCTTATATGTGTTAAAGACCTGATCTTTCGATTTTAAGCAGTATAACTAGAGTTTCCTTGAAAAGTCATTGATCACTGTCAAGAAGTAACGAGCTCCACCTTTTGATGGTAATTTTTCTGGACCCCATCATCCGAGTGTATGTATTCTAGTACACTCTTGGAGCTGTGAATTGACCTTTTAAAACTCAACTGGGTGCTTTTGCCTAATGTGCATGATTCGCAGAATTGTATACTTGATATTTGTGCATCATCAAGTAATTTCTGGTTTTTCAGCTCAATCAGTCCTCTTTCACTAACGTGACCAAGCCGTTTATGCCATAGATCAGTTGTATTTCCTGAGCTACCAGTAATTTGGGAGGCCTCACCTACAACAGTTTCTACTTGAAGAACATAGAGGCCATTATGGAGATCACCCTTCATAACAGTCAAAATACCCTTTTGGACTTTCATGATGTTGTTTTCTATCTTCACCGTGCAACCAGATTTGTCAAGCATTCCAATGGAAATTAAGTTCCTTTTAAGATTAGGAACATACCTCACATTTTGTAGAGTTCTGGTGCAACCATCATGCATGAGGATTTGAACATTCCCACTTCCTTCTATCTGACAGGATTGATCATTTCCTAGAAGCACTTTTCCATCAAGTTTGGGACAGAACTTTTGTATCCACTCCTTTCTCAGTGTCATGTGAAAGGAGCAACCTGAGTCAAGTATCCAATGATCTTTAGGGTCTGTGGCTGAGGCCACTAAAACATCAGACGACTCATATCCATCGGATGCAATAGACACTTCTCCTTTCTCCTGCTTCTTTTCTGCCTTTTTTCTCTTCCACTCATAACAGTCTCTTTTGTAGTGCCCCTCTTTATGACAGAAAAAACACTTTCTTCCTCCAGATTTTGATTTAGACATGGATCTTCCTTTTGGATGCTTATTATCTCTGGTCTGAGGTCTTCCACGGATGGACAACCCTTCTCCCTCAGTATGTTCCTTGGCATCTGCACGTTTTTACAACTCTTTGGAGTTTAGTGCAGCCTTAACTTCGGATATAGTTAAGGTCTACTTTCCATAAAGCATAGTGTCTACAAAATGCTCATAGAGTTTAGGTAAAGAACTCAATAAGATGATAGCCTGATCCTCCTCATCAACCTTTACTCCTATGCTGTTGAGATCAAGAATGATCTTGTTAAACTCATCAAGATGTTTGCGCATCTCCTTTGAGTCCTCCATAGACAATGTATATAGTTTTTTCTTCAAATATAATCGATTTGCCAATGACCTCTTCATATACAATGCTTCCAGTTTAGACCACACCGTGAGAGCCAATTTTTCTTCTGTGACTTCCCGGAGTACTTCATACCCTAAACTCAGTAGAATTGCACTGTGTGCTTTCGCTTCAATGTCGTCGGCTTTGTTCTTGTCAAGTTCTTGCTGCAGTTTTATGGCATCTGCATCAATGGCAGACGCCAACCCTTGGTGAACCAGCAGTGCTTTCATCTTTATTCTCCAAAGACTGAAATCATTGCTGCCCGTGAACTTATCCACTTCAAATTTGGCCATGATCGGAGGTTATGGGCTTTGGCAGACTCTTCAGCAAGAAACAACGATTCTTGAATCACAAAATCCTCAATCCATGCTCACCGCACCAATTGAAGTGATTCAATTATCAAAGACAGTAAAGACAACAAAAAATATACACTAAACAGAAAACAAATGGCACACACTCGAGATACGTGGTTCTGACAAACTCGTCCTGCATCCACGGGTAAAAGCAGCCAACTTTATTCTCAGAGAATTCAAGATTTACACAGAGAAGATACACCTCGTTCTCTTCTACACTATATCAGACTTTCTAACCTGAGACTTACAACGATATAGAACAACACCTATATCTCATGATCTCAACGTCTTCTTCAAGCCTCTGTTCGCCTCTGTTTTTAGCACCTAGAACAGAACACCATGCAGAGTAGATTATCTCCTCAGAATAATGACGAAGCCTATTTATCCTTCGCACGTGAAATAACTAACTTGAGAAGCCACGTGACCCAGTAACCATTTTTCTAATAATTGAGTCACACCTCCACAATCTCCACCTTGAAGGGTATCTTGTTCGAAATAATTTGGAAGAGATTTATCATAATCAAGAGGAACTTGACAGGGCTTTAGAATTTTAAGTTTTAAAATCTATGATCATGGAGAAGTCATGGTCTTTCTTTTCTCCTTCGTTGCGGAACCCGCTAATTAGAGATTGCCCAAAAGTAATTTCGTTTTCCGATGGAATTCACTGACTCTCTTCTCTACATATTTTGCCTATCATAGGTTGTTGCATACTAGAGCAAAGATGCACGCTTTGAACTGGTGACTATTGAGGAAGGTACCAAAAAATAATATTTTTTGATTCTTATCAATATTTCATCTTTTAACAAGAGAACTAATTAAGTATTTTCATTGTTTGACGTTTTTTAAAAAAATTTTTTATTAATGAGCGTATTTAATATTCAAAACTTTAAATTAATGTAGTTTTTCAAATGAATTTAAAATTGATGACTATTAATTAGGTTTCACTCCTAAAATGAATTAGAATTTGTCACCATTCATTCATTTATAGTGAATAGTTGAGATTTTCCTCAAATAAAATTTTGAAGTTGGATTTACATTTGATTGATAATTGTTAAAATATATAATTAAATAAATTATTAAAAGAAAATAAAATTATTCATGAATTTTATGTGTACTCATATGTTAAAGTATGATGAACTGCCGCTGGAGCAAAGAAGGAAATGGATGGAGCAAAGAAGGAATATGATGGAGGAAGCAGAGAAGAAGAAGTTGAAGAGGTGGTGGGCATTTTGAATTGCTCTGATACCAAGTAAGAAAGTGTAAAGAAGAATAATATTATGTAGTTTTGCATTAAAACATTATCTCTTTATATGCATAAGACAATGTTTTAGATTTTAAGTGGTTACAGAGGAATGAATAGATTTGATAACATCATAGATGTGTATATATATATATATACAGCAGCGATGGAGATGATGTCTTTGCGTGGGGATTCACAGCCGTTGCTGATATAGTAAATGTCATCTTCCGTTCAAGAAGATCCTCCTTGCGGGCCACTTTTAGATGCTGCTGCTATCAAGGAGCTCTTCCCTCCATTGCCCACCAAATGTCAGTTTATGCAACTCTTCCATTGCCAAGTACAATACAAAAACCAGGATTTGAAGACGGTCCTCATCGTTTGTTAAACTCGTCAAATGGGGTCTTGCTCCCTCCCAGACAGGAAGATCCCACATTCCCACTTCCGGGCTGGCTGATTGAATCTCTAAAAGCTGTCAAGTTCATAGATTCAAACCATTTCGACGGCCCATTTGGATGGCTGCAATTTAGCTTGTTGCAGGGAGAGAAAGCACCATCGCCCAAATTATTAGAATAGTACCAGCATTCACAGTTGGAGATGCCAAAAATGGCTGCCACGGGTCAATGATGGTCGAAGCTTTTGCAGGAAAGAGTACTCTCAAAGTCCCATTCTAGTCCCATGAAAAGGGAATGTTCAAAGCTGCTAGTTTCAAATTCAAAGCTGATTTAGACATATCAAGAATCACATTTTTCAGCTCATTACCACCTAGGATGGATGACTTCTCCCTCTGCGGCCTTGTAATAGATGAAGTACAAGTTTTCCCGTCCAAATAAATGAGTTTCACTTCATTTTACAAAAAGACCATGTAGTATGAACCTTGATGATTTTGCCACTCGAATTAATATGAGCAATTTTTTATTTTCTGTTTAAGTGCTCTGATCTTGCACATACTATAAAATACTTATAAATATTGTTTAATATACGGTTGAGATTAGTTTGCTCTAATTAAGTAAATGATTTTCCCACCCAACTTTCGAGCTTAATACAAGATATATAACCAAATCTACCTAACACAACAAGAAAGCCCAACTTTTGAGCCTAATACAAGATATATAACTAAATTCACATAACACAACAAGAAAACAGTATAAATTCATTTCAATACATCTGTAAATTGTCGATAACATGTTGAATGACAAAGACGTATCTCATTTTTGCGAGAATTACTAATGTCACTACAACGAAGAGGAGGAGAACGATCATCAGACACATATCATGGGGTTTTAGTTCAAATAGTGCATTTGAAACCCAAATAAGTAATTAATTTTATTAATAGATTTAGCACATAGAAGAATTTCTTCTAGTATATTATTGCTTCATGTTTGCAAGAGTCCTCAAGGATGAGATTGAGTGTTTGTTTGCTTGTTGATTTTACTTAGAAAATGGCATCAAAATTTACCCTTTAATTAATAACAAAGATAATTACTAATAAATTTAATATTTCAAATAAAATACATAAAAAGTGCTGAGAAGAAAGATGAAGAAAGACACAGAAGGAGTGGGGTTAGGTTGAAAGTTGCTTTAATTAAAAGTGATGGATTCCCTTTACGTCTGTCTTTCCTAACTTTCTTCATCTTTTAAATGCTGACGGTCTTCTCGTGAGTCGTGGAGGAAATCAAAGCAAGTAAGTACCCACAAAAAATTTAAAAGAATTTTGAAGGGGCCACTAAACAATAAAAACAAAAATTAAAAAGAACAAGAAAAAGCAAAGCAACATTAAAGATAATCATACCAACAAGTAATAGTAGAGCTCAAGTTTATTATTTATAAATTTTGTTACACTTCAATGATTAACAATTCCATTTAGGCTTGCCCAATAATGTCTAAATGCAAAAATTATGAGAATGAACTATGAAGCTTTTACATGAATATGTTTGGATGATGAAGGTAACATGTTGATAGTTGCAGTCTACCACCAATCCCTTGGTGGTTTATGTATCACGGCTTGTGAGTTTGTCGTAATAGATTTTATACATATTATTAAATAGTTATAAATGTGATATTATGTTAATTTTTAGTGTAAAAAGTTAAATTTATTTGTCACTTAGACAAGAAAAGGAAAAAAGAAACAAGAAAAGGAAAAAAGAAACAAGAAGTCATGAATTCGACATCAAACTACAAACATATAAAGAAAAATTCAAAGTTGAGTAAAAAGAAAAAATTGATGTCACAATGTCATCAATTTAGAAATTTAGAAAGGTGTTGTCGTTTGTAATTATGTCGTGCCATTCTACAACTTAAAGCCATGGCGTTTTCAATTAAGCCTTAACATTTTTCTTATCATGTCACGGTGTTTAGACAATTGTTGAAAATTTTATTTTCAGTTCATAGTTGATTTTGAAGATAAAACTTTGACTTTATAAATATAAGTCTCTAGCATAAATTAAGGCACAAAGTAACGCAGAGAATAAAACTAAAAGCCATCTCAAACGCCACTTACAGTATTTAACGTAATTCGGGAACAGATTGTTGTGAGTACAACTAGACACCAATATATTTGTTTTCTTATTTCTCCTCTCATCCTTATTTCTTTTATTTTTTTTATTAGTTGTTTAGATCATACATTAAACCATGATGGTTTTAAATTTTGTCATGAATAAGCATCGTAGTTTTATTTCTATCATGAACTAACATGTTTGTCTTGGGTTCAATAGAATCAAAACTATTGATTTAATTTGAAATTTTCTCTTTTTAATATTATAACTCTAATTTTGAATTTGTTTTATCTGCATGAATTAATTTGGATTGATTGATCACCAATTCAATATATTAGAATTCTAATTGATTTGATGAAGTAATTTAGGGTTTGGAATTGGATATAAATCACACAAGTCATTTATTAACCGTTTAATAATTTGATTTATATGTAAAATAAGACTATATCTATAAGTAGTGTGCAATTATTATAAAATCCCTAAGGTCTCTCTTTTTCCTCGAAGGAGCCGCAACTTTTGGCGTTGGTTCAAAATTTGTAAAGCCATCTAAACCAGTCAGGATTTCACAAACTAGCTCAAAGAAAATAACAAGGAATGAGTCACGTACCGGGTTAGGAAACTAGCTTAATAGATATTAGACTTATTTATTTTAATTATGAATAATTAATTTGATTATAAATTATTTATAAATTGGATAAATTGTTTATCATTTATTATATCTTTGATCTTTATTATAAATACCCTTAATATGGGTATTAATGTTCACTCATAAGTTTGTTTAAGTCCATGTAATTTATAGGCTGATTATTGGCATTTAGAAACTTCAAAATGTGCAAAACATGGAGTAGAAACCGACCTGTGTTAAAACGCGGTCGATCAGATTGCTATAGAGAGCAGACCAGCAGTGGAAGTGGTCAATCGGACAAGAATGGTGGTTGACCTAAATTATTAAAGATTGCTCGAAAAATGCTAAAGCGCAGAAGAGCAGTCGACCGGAATGAAGGGTCGTCGACCAAAAATTTGACATAGTCAAGTCAATTTCAAGAGTTGCACTAGAGTGGTAGACCGGAGCGAAAGGTAGTTGACTAGAAGCATAACCGTAACAATGCAACGGTCAGGAAGCGGTCGACCACTTAAAAGAAATTATCAATAGAAGCATTAGCCAAAACCATGACTTTCTTCAAATTCATTAACTTATTGTTATGACATTAACTTATTAATATCTCACTTAAGTTATAATACATTTATAACAAAAATATTATGGCAAACAAAAGGTCTTGTCACCATATCTTAACACTTGATACTATGATATTAACTCAAATTTGACAAAATATATTTTAAAAACTATTTTCAAAAGTTACTTTATATTTGTTAATTAATTAAATAATTAATAATTCAATTATTTCATTTAATGAAATATAATAAATATATTAATTACGACAACTTTTGTCATTTTGTCTTAATTAATTGAATAATCAATAATTCAATTATTTCATCTAATGAAAATAATAAACTTATTATTGAGTGTATTAAATAATTAATTCATAATTAATTATTTAATCTTCTTTGTTCATTTTTCTATTATTCGAATAACGATAGAAGGTGACGAAGGGACCGATGGACCTATAGTTTTAAGCTCCTATAATATTTCATTAATTAATATAAACTCTTTAATTTAATTAACATAATTATTAACTCTAAAGTAATTCCACTAAATACTTAGAGTTGCACTTTAAAAAACTATATAGTATATTTACTCTAAATAATGTCCATTGATGTAGTCATTATATATGTGTTAACCCTCCATTTAGATTCGCAACAGAGCTAAGTTTATAATCCGTTAACCTCTTATATTGCGTTTTTATCCTTAACTACCATTAGTTCTTGATTGAATAATTAATTCATAACGATTATGAATTGCGTGCTAATTATTTGATCATTGAACTAACAAATAAGGGAATCTATAGAAATTAGGGGTGGGCAAGAACCGACCAGAACCGAGAACCGACCCAAAACTGCAGCTTGGTTCCGGTTCTCGGTTCCTACAGTTTACCATTTTGCGGTTTTCGGTTCTAGGTTATAATTGCGGTTTGGTTCTCGGTTCCATAATTCAAGAACCGAGAACCGAATGCTGTAAAAAAATGGGGGAAAGCTTTTGCGGGTTGCGAAGTCTGGAACAGAGAGCGAGAAGCGTTTCTGCGAA
>CM039472.1:2285336-2315690 GCA_022433065.1 Begonia loranthoides | reverse complement strand
TATGATCAAGGAATAATTAATAAGATTATATGTAGAAATTATATGGCTGCACTCAGTTTGTGTTACTTTTAGTGGATTCCACATGTTAAAGGCAAAAAGAAAAGTAAAATGAGGTAGAAAATTCCAAAACTGAGATGCTTTCGGTCTTCTCATGGAGGACCCATAAAACAATTTTAATAAGAAAAAGCAATTTTACTAAACAAGCAAAGCAAGATTAAAGATAATCATAACAAGAAGTAATAGTAGAGCTCAAGTTTATTATTTAAAAAAATTGTTATAGTTCAATGATTAACAATTCTCTTTTGGCTAGGCCAATAATGTCTAAATGCAAACTCCGTTATAGACAATGCAACTAATTTTTGTAGCTTAGATTGCCATGAAACTGTTCCTCCTTCAAATGTAACAAAATACCCCGATGTTAATTTTCTAGAATCAATATCACCAGTCATGTCCACATTAGTATAGCCAACTAATGAGGGCTCTTTACTCCCAAAACACAAATGTAATTCAGAAGTACCTCTTAGATACTTAAGAATTCATTTCACTGCATTCCAATGCTCTCTGCTTAGATTTGATAGAAATTGACTGGCTACTCTAACAGAATGTGAAATATCAGGTCTCGTACAAACTATAATATACATCAAGTTGCCGATTGCGGATGTATAGGGAATTTTCTGCATTTCAGTAGAAGAACTTTGTTAGGAAGCAAGTTTGAAATGTTTGGCAAGTGGGGTACTGACTGGCTTCGCTGTATCCATATAGAATCGGCTAAGAATTTTCTTGAAATATTTCTTCTACGATAGCCATAACTTTCTATGTTTCTTATCGCGAGTGATACTCATCCCAAGTATATGATTTGCTGGTCCTAAGTCTTTCATATCAAAACACTTGCTAAGTTCTTTCTTTAACTTAGCAATCTTTTCTTTGTCTTAACCCACAATCAGCATGTCGTCGACATAAAGTAGGAGGATTATAGATGTACCGTCCGTGAATCTTTTCAAGAACACACAATGGTCTGACTAAGTTTTTTTATATCCTTAATTGACCATGAAGGAATCAAGCTCCCTATACCATTGTCGTGGGGCTTACTTCAATCCGTATAGGCTCTTCTTTAATTCACATACCAGTTGTTCCTTTCCTTTAGCAACGAACTATTCTGGTTGCTTCATGTAGATTTCTTCTTCTAATTCACCATGTAAAAATGCAGTATTAACATCGAGTTGTTGGATCTCTAAGTTCAGACTTGAAGCTAATCAAAGTACCACTCGTATGGATGATATTTTCACAACAGGTGAAAATTTTTTCTCAAAGTCAATGCCCTTCTTATGACCAAAGTTTTTCACAACTAGTCATGCCTCATACATTGGTTGTGAACTCTTGTCTTCAACTTTGAGCCTGTATACCTATTTGTTATGGAGTGTCTTTCGGCCCTTTGAAAGATGAACCAATTTGTATGCGTGGTTCTCATGCAATGATATCATTTTATCTTACATTGCATCCAACCAATTCTTCTTTTGTGGATGCTCCATGACTTCCTCATAGCACTCAGGTTCATCGCCGTTAGTGATCATAACATACCTGCTTACAGATTATTTTTTCGATGGTTGGCGATCTCTTATTGAACTTCTTGGTTCATGCTCTGCAACTGATTCAAGAAAAATCTCTACTTCTCCTAATTGTTTGATCACTAGATTCTCCAGCATCTCTCTTATCAAAAGTTGATTTTACGGGATCAACTCTTACTAGATGCTCATTAGTGATCTTGACATCTTTCTTTAAGTATTTAATGGTCTGATCCTCAAAGAAGAAAACATATCGGCTTCTGACAATCTTCTTGTCAACCGGATCTCAAAACTTATATCCGAATGCATCACTTCCGTATTCAAGAAATATGCATTATTTAGCTTTGCTATCTACCTTAGACATATCATCTGTAAGAATATGGATAAACACTCTGCATCCAAATATCTTTAGATACTTATAAGATACGTCTTTTTCAATCCAGAATCTGGTTCTATTCAATTCTTGCTAGTGAGAAAGATTTATTGCAACTTTTGTGAATGCATTTTAATAGTTTGTTAATTAATTAAATAATTAACAATTTAATTATTTTATCTAATAAAAATAACAAAATTTTCAAATAAACTCTTAAAAAATACTTAAGAGGTTATAAATTGTTCTTACTTAAAATTTAATTTACTTAAATAGAATTTATTTATAATGGATAATTATATAATTAAATATTACGAAAAAAATAACATATGTTATAAAAAAAATCATTTATATTTTCTCACCATGGTTAAAATATAATAATAAAAAATAAAAGAAAATAATAACATGCATCAAAAAATTTTAGGTAGAAACTCAAACGGAAAGAAAAAAAAAAATCAAAAGGACTAAATTCTAAAAATCAAGATTTATAATATTCTCATAAAAATTAAACACTCTACAAATATTCACGAGTAAATGACCATTTTCTCAAAATCTTAGTATTTATCTTCTCTTTTTATCTTCCCTCCGTGCAAAATTTTTGGATGCAATGATGTCATCCTTGCATTGAAGAAGAGGGTCCCTAGACCTACCTCACATCAATCACAGGTCTCAGGGCTCTCAGACTCTCATCTTCTCAAACTACTTTCCATTCTGCAGACGAACTCAATGGCTGTTAAGTTATAATAATTTTTTAATTAATATAATTATTAACGTAATTACATTAAATACTTAAAATTACACTTTTAAAATTATAGAATATATATACTTAAAGTAATATATATTGATATAATCATTACATATGTATTAACTATCTATTTAGATTCATAATAGAACCATGTTTGTAATTCGATAATTTCTTATATTACATCTTTATTATTGACTCTCGTTAGTTCTTAATAATTAATTTGCAACGATCATGAATTATTCGTTTATTATTCGATCATTAAACAAACTATTTGTAGAAATGAATTTATTGAATTAACGTTAATATTTTTGTTATGTAATTAAATTTTTTATCAGTATATAATTTGTTTGAATTGTAACCCATACAAAAAATTGAATGAACATAAATTTACCAATTTTGCATAAAATATTTTCTATAAAATATATAAAGTATTATCTAAATTTGATCATATATTAAAATTGCTGTAACAAGTTGATTTGATGGGCACACGTTTCCGAACATATAGAACAAGTACTAAGCCTTTAGATTCATCCTTTTCTATCACATTTTTTTTAGAGGAGCCTTGCAAAGAGACAAATGCAACGATGACATGGAAAGGAAGAAAGACGCGTTCTGCTGGAATTCAAGAAGAGGGGTCCCTTCTCACACACTACCTCTCACCAATCACACAGCTCATAGGCAACGTAAAAAGAGAGCAGACTCTCAGAGTCTTATATCTTCCCAAACGACTTTCCTTTCTGCAGTCGGACTCAATGGCCGAAGCAGTCATCATCCCCATCTTCGAAAACATCCTTTCCAACTTGGGTTCTATTGCTTTGCGAGAGATTGCAGGGATCTATGGCGTAGAGGAGGAGCTTGCCAAGCTCAAGGACACTTTTTCTGCTATGCAGTCGGTGCTTCTTGACGCTGAGCAGAAGGCAGACCTGAGCCATGCCGTCAAGGATTGGCTTGGGAAGCTCAAGGATGCCGCTTACGATGCCGATGACTTACTTGACGAATTGTCCTACGAAAATCTGAGGCGAGAAGTGATTTCGAAGGATAAAATCGCCAAAAAGGTACGCATTTTCTTCTCCAAACATAACCAACTTGTTTTCGGTGCAAAAATGGCCCACAAGATTAAGAAACTTAGGCAGAGACTAGAGCATATAGCAGCTGATAGAGCCCAATTCCACTTCTCAGAAACAATACCTGACCAATCTAGGACAAGGGAAAGAGAGTATACCCACTCCTTTGTTCCTGAAGAGGAAGTGATTGGGAGGGATGTAGAAAAAGAAGAAGTAGTGCAGCTTCTGCTCAAAACCAATGAAAAACATAATGTGTCAGCAGATGCATTAGTGGGAATGGGAGGATTGGGGAAGACAATGCTTGCACAGTCTATATTCAACGATAAGAGAGTGAAAGATGCTTTTGGTTTGAGACTGTGGGTGTGCATCTCTGAAATATTTGATCAGAAAATAATAGTGGAGAAAATAATAGAATCAGCTACCAAAGAAAGGCCATCAGGGCTTGAAATGGATTCATTACAATGTCGACTTCGAAGCCAAATTGATGGGAAAAAGTACCTTCTTGTGTTGGATGACGTGTGGAACGAGAATGATGAGAGATGGGCTAGCTTGAAAAGGCTGCTGATGGGCGGTGCAAGAGGAAGTAAGATTCTCATCACCACTCGCAGTGAAAAAGTTGCTCATGTTTGTCAAGCAACTTCCCCCTACATAGTAAAAGGGTTGTCGGAAAGTAATTCGTGGATATTGTTCAAGCAGTTGGCTTTCAAAGAATGTGAAGCACCGGAGAGCCTGAAGATGCTTGAAATTGGGCAAGAAATTGTAAAGAAATGTAAGGGCGTTCCCCTTGTGATAAGGATCATAGGACGACTGTTGTACTTTAAAACATCTGAAGCTGAATGGTTGTCTTTCAAAAATGAGGAGCTAACAACAATCACTCAACAAGAAAATGAGATAACTCATGTCCTTAAACTCAGCTACAATCACCTTCCCTCTCATTTGAAGCCATGTTTTGCTTATTGCTCCTTGTTCCGAAAAGATCACGAGTTTAACAAATATAACTTGATCAAGTTGTGGGCAGCCGAAGGATTACTTCAATCACAAGGTGGGAATAAATGCTCATTCTCTATTGGTAATGAGTATTTTATGGAGTTGATATGGAGGTCCATTTTCCAAGATGTGAGAAGAAATATAGAGGGTGAAGCAATAACATGCAAATTACATGATCTCATGCATGATTTAACACGAGTAGTTGCAGGCGTAGAGTGTTTTACTCCAGATTCAGACATTAAGAATGTCAATGAACAAACTCGACGAGTATCATTTGATCGTGGATCAAAATGGTCTATACGTTCAACACCACAACTCAAACCATATAAATTAAGGACATTATTAACATCAAGTTTGAGTGTTTTTTACGAGAGTAATGAAACTGGATTGGAAGAACACATATCATCTTTTAAATCGCTACGTGTTTTGATATTAAAGTCGTTTGATCGAGAAGTACCTTTTTCAATTGGTATGCTAAAGCACTTGAGATTTCTTTGTATTGCTCAAAATGCAAATATAGAGTCGCTCCCAAGTTCAATAACTAAATTGCATAAGTTGCAAACACTATCTCTTTGGGAGTGTCCACACTTGAAAGAACTTCCCAGAGATATTGGAAATCTTATCTACTTGACGCATCTTTTTCTTTTCAAGAATTGTAACATAAAACTCCTTCCGAACTCCATTGCTAAATTGCAATTTTTGAAAACATTGTTTCTCAATTGGTGTACGAGTCTAATAGAATTACCAGAAAATATTGGTAATAGGGTAAACTTGAGGGTTCTTGATCTTAGAGGCAATCAATGTTTGGAATTGCTTCCGAATTCAATCAGAAAATTGCAGAAACTTGAAGTGTTGAATCTGGGTGATTGTTCATCTCTAAGAGAACTGCCTAGAGATTTATGCAATCTAGTTAACCTAAAGCATCTGAATCTTGATTGTTGTGATGAATTGAGGGAAATGCCACTTGGACTAGATAAGATGACTACTCTTGTGACAATGAACATGTATGCAGTGGGTCCCTCGATGTCTTCTAAAGATAGTGGTCTGTGTCAACTTAATACCCTTATCAACATAAGGGGAAAGTTGTGTATCGGAGGTTTACATCACTTAAGGAAGGATCCATCCCATGCCAACACTGTAAACTTGAAAGATAATCATGGATTTCGTGATTTCTCTTTAGAATGGGATGAATTCGGCTACAATCCTAGTGTTATCGATTCCGACTTTGTGGTTTTGGAAAAACTACATCCAAACAAAAATGTCGAAATTTTGAGTATACGTGGATATGGTGGAGTTAGATTATGCAATTGGGTATCTTCGTTATCGAATTTGACAGAAATCTCGATTGTGAAATGCGAAAGATTGCAGTTTCTTCCCCGACTCAATCGATTTCCGAATCTCCGATCATTGGTTTTAGAAGAATTACATCTCATAGAGTATGTGGACATCAATGAGGCTGTGGATGAATTTCATTCTGATTTCGTTCCATCCTTACAATCTCTCATTCTTGGGAAGATGGATAAATTGAAAGGATGGTGGAAGCCGAGGGAAGTTACTCCAAAAGATGCTTGTCAGAGCTTCCTTCTTCCATCATTTCCTTGCCTCTCTTATTTACATATAATGGGCTGCTCTCAATTGATTTCCATCCTATCCTATGCTGAGGATGGCACCCGATGGGAAGCACTTGATGGCCTTCGTGATTTATGTTTGGAGGGACTTCCAAAGCTTGCCAGTCTCCCTGAAGGTCTTAGACAGTTAACCGCATTGAGGTCTCTTTCTATATTCGATTGTGATGATATTCTTATGCTACCGGATTGGATTGGCAACCTTACTTCATTGGAGAACCTGAGAATTGTAAATTGCCCGAAAGTGACTTCACTTCCCGAAGGCATTCATCAACTTTCTTCTCTAATGTGTTTGACTATCGGAGATTGTAGCGGATTAGAGCAAAGATGCACACCACAAACGGGTGAAGATTGGTCCAAGGTTTCTCGCTTCAAATATATATGGATCGGGAAGGTACCCAAAAACAACATTTTCTTATTCTTATTAATATTTTATCTTTTAACATGATATGCGATTGAGTATTTTCATTGTTTGATATCTTTTAAAGTTTTTCATTAATGAGTGTATTTAATATTGATAACTTTTAATTAATTTGGTATTTTAAAGGAGTTTAAAATTGATGACTATTAATGATTTAGAATTTGTGACCATTCATTCATAAGTTTGAATATTGAAATTTTACTTGAATAAAATTAAGAAGTTTGATTAATAATTAATAGATGATTGTTCAAAATTATAATTAAATAAATTGTTAAAAGAAATAAAATTATTCATTCATGAATTTTATATGCATTCAGGAACGGTGGAAAAAGGTGAAAGACGAGACGGGAAGGGAGACCTGGGAGTGGTGGCCCTGGCCCTGATAGGAGGAGGCATTTGAAGTGCTTGGATACAAAATAAGAAGGATTGAAGAAGAATAATAATAATATTATGCAATAGTCATGTTCTCCTAATATCCATCGACTTGTTATGGTTTTACGAAAAGCAACTGTACATTTGAAGATCAGACTCCGATTTACTCATTTTTATTAGATTAATTATAGTAAATTATAAATATAAATATTCCATCTATTCCTTGATTTAGATTGTAAATTCTCACCTCTTTCAGTTTTGATGGTCTGAATTGAAAAATGTAGAGAGAATAAAAGGATACCAAGACCATTTAAGGTGATGTAGTCATATTTTGATGTTAAATGCTAGATTAATGCTAATACCAAATATATACATTAATATAATCTACTTAATGGATACAATAAATAAATTGCAAAGACGATTATTGCAAATACAATAAATAAAATCACAATAACTGAAGTAATATTATTGCAAAGACGATTTCAGAAAGCTCCAGCATAGTCTCCTCATCGTCGAAAACAATTATTATTATTATTTTTTATTTTCAGAACATCTTTTCATAGTCGAAAACAATTTCCTCTTCTCGATTTTATCTCTTTTCTCTTATACAAACTTCTCTTTTTGTTTCACCCCCTCCTTCGTATATATATTTCCCTTTGTAACTGCTAAAACAGTTACTACGCAATTAATTATTTCCCCGTATCTTTTTTTTTTTTTTTTTTTTTTTTAGCATATGTAAACCTTACAATAGGTTTATTATTACTTCTGCCCAAAAACAAACCTTGTCCTCAAGGTTAGAAGCTGAAAACTGCAAGTGAATTTATTCAAAATCTTCTTAAGTTGCTTCGAATGGTTGTAAATGCTTCAATTTAATTAAAACCAATAGTTTGTGGTCAATCAAAGATAATATGGAAATCAACGATATTATCAAACACACATGTAGACAGTAAAGCATCTCCGATCTCCAATTAAAGGCAGAAATCAAACTTATCAACGTGTGGACAACAACCTCAACTTATAAACAGATTTCTAATTCTAAACATAAAGCCAGTAATCAACTTCGCAATATATACAGATTCCCAATCTCTATATAAAGTCAATACTCAAACTTATAATCTAAATATAAGGGCACATAATCACTTAGCAACGCATAGACAACAACCTCTGCATATAAACAGATTTCTACATCTAAACACAGAGACAGTCAGACAGAAGTCAATTTAGCAAATACTCATAGATTCCCCATCTCCAATTAAGACAATGCTCACACCTTAAGCTACACATACAGACAGGAACCACTTATCCATGTAAGGATAACAATTCTCATATTAAACAGATTTCTCAACTTCATGGCAGAAGATCACCACAACAAGGAAAGTCAGGTTTACCAATTTTCAATCATTACAGTGACTGGGTCTTTTAGTGGAGCATATATGGCCCAAGCCCTATAGCATTGTGATGTAGGCCTAATGCCCGACTATTCACTCTATATCCCTTACCTGAACTGTGGTGTTGCCGAAAATCCCCCAGAACAAATGGTCACTGTATCTCCTTGGCAGAAACAGAACACCGGGTTAGGGAAAGTGGACGCACGGACGACAAGCCAAAAATAACCTCGTGATAGCCATCGGTTTTCCACAACCGATTCACATCGACAAAAGGTAAAACTCTCACCTTCAGTATTTCAGAAATTCGCCAGAGGAGACACACAACCTAGGTGAAAACAATCCCCCCTTTCCCCCTCATCCCCAACACATAGGCGATCGATCGTGGACTCCCCACTAGCCAGAATCTCCGCTGCAACCGCATCCCGTCGCGATGAGTTCACGAACACCCTCGGGGAGACGTTCTTCTGCGAGAGGAGCTGGAAGAAGATTGAAGAATCGCCTCCCTCCTCTCACAGACTCAGCAATCCGACGGCGTTTCCCTTATTCCCCATCTCCAATTAAAAAAAATCCAATTTCCTTAATAAATTTCCAATTTAATCATCACTTACTAAATTAATATATATCTTCATTATTCTAAGTATAAAATATATAACGTGACACCAAATATCCATTCCATTAAAATTCAACCATTCAATTCATTTCCAAAATAAAATAACGAGGTGTTACATTTTTTATCTTTAAATTAAATTTTATCTTCAAAATTTGTGTTACATAAAATTCTAAAGAGTTGTTATTATCGTTAATCATAGTGTGATTAACTAAGAATTTATTAACTCTCAAAGTAACTTCTAAAGATCAAACTTAAATCCATTCATTTATACACAAGTTTATACCATTTAACGTCTTCAATTTGATACTCTTAGTTACAACCTTTGATCCTAAGTAGTTTTTATTCTCTTACCAATCTTTTTAAGTTTTAAGTTAAGCTATGCAATAACTACAAATTGTTACTTTTAAATGATTTGTTGGCTTTTAATTACTTGAAATGTTCAAAAAGTTTAAATTTTTACTTTTATCTTACCAGGTGACATACTTATCAAATGTTTTCTATTAAGCCTAACCCAATATATTTAAAAAATGTTTTTAGGGAAACTTCCAAATTTACCGTTTCCTACGTTTTAAAATTATTTACTTCTTAATATTCACAAATTTATGTTCTTTTTATCTTTTCCCCAATGTACAATCACTCGATACAAACATAATTTTTTTCTCCGAGTTACCCTACTTTGTCGACTTGTTATCTATGACTATGTTAAAATCCTTTCATCCCAGTGTTACTGCTAAATTTATTCCATAAAATATTTAGACTGTTAGTCTTATTGTACAAATTCACTATTCTTAAATTTTTTTTTTGTAACAACTGAGTTTCTTGTTCTTATTTTTTTACAATGTATTGTGACAATTAGGTTTTAATTGAATAAATATTTAGGGTCACGTGTGGTCACTTTTATTTGGAACATGGGAGAGTGTTTTATGCATATTATAAGTAGGCAAGAAGAGGATTAAATAAAAGGTTTAATTAAATAACAAATTTAATTTAATTTAAAAGGGGAAATTTTGTAACATAAACCGACAATACATCGAAATGTCATCGGATTGTTTACTCTGCGAATGTTGGGTTATCGCTGCCAGCTGCAGGACGGGTTTTGGAGAGCTGGCCTTGTCCCTGCATGTGTGCGGTAACCGGCCTCTCGGACTCGTTCCCAAATCGATTGTGAATGGGTGCTACTTTAGCAGAGCTCGTTTTCGTGGGGTATTCCACAAACGACAGCCTATTTGTAGGGAGGATAGGAAAAGGGGAAATCGGGGTTGCTCTTGCCTCGGTCGTTTGTCTCCTCGAGCGATTTCTCATCGGACGATTTCTAGGTTCCGAAGGTAAGACTTTTATCTTATGTCGGCGTTGTTTGGTTTGTCGGAATAATTTTGTTTTATATAATGTTAAAAATATTATATTAATGAATGAGGGAGGGAGCGAGGGTCAAGTGATTTGGGAGGAATTGACCACAATTTTTTTAGTCATATTTGTCTTCTGTCAACGATTTGCCGATGGGATATTGTCAGAAAGGTAATTCTAAATTAAGCTTCACGAAGATGAGCAAAGCTATGCAGAGGGACCTCTGCTCTGTTAGTCTACAACTTCTACTTTTTCAGGTTTCCCTCTCTATCTCTTTCGTCCCTTCAAAAGCCTGTTTGCTTAAGATTTTGCCAAACTTAAATCCCAAAACTATTTGAGTCTCTCTCCACTTCGTCCATTTGAGGACAGTCCTCTTCCTCATTTCGTTGCTTGCTCAGCGGCTTCTCAGTTGCAGAGAATACAGCTCCACACAAGGTTCTTTCTTCTAATCTATTTGCTGCATTTTTTTATCACGCGCCCAGTTTATCTGTTGTTCTTTGAGTTCTTGTTTTAGGCTTCACTGTTAATCTTGTTTTGGGTGTTCCATATTGAATGCTGAATGCTACCAATATGGGGATTCATTTAGGTACGTTGACGGAAGTTTCATTTCAGGTACATTTAGTCCATCAAATCCCTGATTTTTTCAAAATTATTCTTCCACATACTCTCTGTGATAAAAAACTGGTAAGAACTACCATTTTTTCTGCTGAAAGATCGTCCATGTTCGTTTTTGCTTTGTGTTTTTGTAGTTTGGACTTCGCTTTGAATGATAATGGATCATTTACACTATTTGCAGAGTCTTCCTCCTAGATTTTTGAGTGAATATGGTGATTTGTTTTCGACAACCGTGCTTCTTAAGCTTCCAAATGACAGGGAGTGGAGAGTGGAACTAACAAGAGAAGAGGGTCGGGCTTGGTTGCAAAATGGTTGGCAAGAATTTGTTGAGTATTGCGGTCTAGACGTTTGTCACTTTGTAGTTTTTAGGTTTGACAGAGATTCATTCTTTCACGTGTCTATCTTCGACATGTCTGGATTTGCGATCGACTACCCTTGCAATTATGAAACCGGAAACTTCAGTAAATTTGAAAACAATCGGGTAGCAAGAAAGAAGAGTTTAAAGAGGAAGATTGAAGATTGTACAATAAATACTTCTGCAAGAGAGGAAGATAAAGACAGACCATATTTCCATCGTTCTCCCGAAGAACGAGCTCCCAACTTAACTTCTGGGAATCCATATTTTAGGGTCGTCATATATCCTTCACATGTAAATAGCTCGTATTTTTTGGTAATACCTCAATCAAAAGCAACTTTG
Source organism: Begonia loranthoides (assembly GCA_022433065.1). NCBI lineage: Eukaryota > Viridiplantae > Streptophyta > Magnoliopsida > Cucurbitales > Begoniaceae > Begonia > Begonia loranthoides. The sequence goes on along the minus strand of CM039472.1, from coordinate 2,303,890 downwards.
CTTGAAAGATTGAAATCAACTTTTATTGTCGCTTCGTTTTTCTACTTTTGAGACAGAAAATCAACTTTGTCAAATTTTATATTCTCTCATTTTGGTGGCAGAGCATACCTACAAGCTTTGCCAAAACATACTTGAAGGCTTTTGGCATAAAACGCCTTCGAGAGGTAGTTCTGCAAGCTTCTAGTGGGAAGAAGTGGGTGTCTAAGCTACATCCAAGGTCACAAGACCGCAAGTTTGAAATACGCATCGGTTGCAAGACGTTTATGGTCGTCGGTCGATAATAATGTGGAAATGAGCGATGTTTGTGTATTTGAGTTGATCAAGGATGTCAAAGTTTCATTTAACGTCTTCATTTTTCGATTCTCCAAGAGCGAGAATAGTCACCATCGAGAAGGTTAGTGGGGAATATGCCCATCTATTAATCTTGTTTCTGTAAATTGTCGTCATTACTTATTACCATTACATTGATGTCCATATATTTCTTTGTTTTGACAGAACTTCAAAGCAAACTCGATATATTCTGGCCAATGAGAGACCCAAAAAACCTGTCGTGTCCATCTTCAGGAGCTCTTACCACATCAGAAAGTTGCAGAGATCCCTTCTTTGAAGTCTCAATACGCTCCTATAACTTTAATCGTGGCCACATTGTGAGTTCAATGATTACTCGTACTACAACTTTCTCAATACAAAGAGAGATGAATCTAGTTAACTTTTTGCAGAATTTGCCCGCTAAATTTAGAAAGTTGGTAAAAGAGACTGAGACGGCGAAGCTTGTGGTTGGGGATAGAACTTGGGTTGTGAAGGTGAAGCAACGTGGATCGAGAGTAAACTTATCTGCCGGATGGACTGCATTTGCCAAGGACAATTCTTTGGAGGTCAATGATGTATGCATATTTGAACTCATTGACGAGAAAGATAGTGTGCTTAAAGTTTCTATTTTCAGATCTTGTGATTGAAGTGTCGTTAGTCGAGTTGGTGGACAACGAATTGTAACTATCGTAGCTTGTGATATGCTAGAACTAACATCTCTTATGCTGTTATGTTGTCTTAGTTGAATGCACTCTTAATGTTAAGATGATTATGTATTGTGGAAAGTGTTTAAAAGTTATGTTAACTTGTTTAGGGTAAAACCCATAAATTTTTTAATTTCACATTTTTTCAAGTAAATTTTTAGTTTTTGTCTAAGTCAATTTATTTATGTTAACTAGGTTCTTATCACGTGTCGTAAATTTTTGTCTGTGTGTGAATTCAATCAAACAATTAAACTGGTGGATTCGTGACTTACCGTGTGATTTGAATTACATGATTATGTTCGATAAATTTAAATTAAGTCTTGAAAGCGAAGGATAACATGACTTATTTTCATTAAATGGATAATTATTTAATATATATAATATTTTTATATTTTATTATTATTATTATATATATTAAATTAACTAAAAATATATTATTTTATTATTATTAAATTTCTTTTCTTATTAATTTTTTCTTTTTCAATGGGCCCTTCCTCTAACTCTTTCTCTCCATTTGCCCCCTCTCTCTCTCATTCATTCTCTCTCTAATTCTCCGTCAAGGCGTCAATCACATTTTCTCTATTTTTTTTTCCTTTCAATACTTGAAGGGGTCAGCGTCGAATGGAGGATTTTGACACCTCTACCATTTATCGATTGTTCATATTATGAGCGATATTGTCGAAATCATTGTCAAAAAAGTTTCTACTGAAACTTTAAACGCTTGCAGGCAATGATCCTGACGTTTGATCTACCATTTGAAAGCTTTCGACAAGTAGAATCTTGTGAATGAAAAGATCAATTGAATCCATGACCAGATGTGATTCCAAAGTTATGTCGAAAAAGTCACGACCGTGACTTTAAACATAGATTTTGACTGTTGTGGGCATCATTTTGAAAATCCGATGTCATCATTGGATTCAAGAGCTCAAAACTTTTAAAACTCAACCCTTCTCTTTTTGATCCGGTATTGTTAGAAAAATCACTGTTGCCAGTTGTTGGAGCTAGCTCGCCTGCTCGGTCAGCCAGCCCGCCCGCCCGCCTGCAGTAACAGGCTGGGCCAAGCTCTATCATTTGAGATTTTATGTTGCCTCACCTCCTTTCAGATTGTCCCTTGCCACCTGTCCAGCCTAAGTGGAAGCTTCTAATTGGTTGAAGTAAATAAAATTATTAAATTATGAATGTGGGGACAAACAAAAAACATTAAATTAGTCATCACAAGGGAGACAAAAAAACACTCGTTTTACTATATTCAATAAAAGTGTTTTTAAATAAATAATTTAAATATCATTAGTTAATTTTCCAAAGCCAATTTTTACGATATTCAATAAACATTTTTTTAAATAAATAATTTAAATATTATTAGTTAATAATTTTCATTTTATTATAAATATTTTTTTGGAGACAATAAAATAAATACATTAATAGTAATAATTAATTTCTTTTAAATGTATAAATAAATTAAAAATAATTTATAGTATATTTATGTAAAATAATATTATTTATTTATATTTAGCTCATTAGGCTTGGCTCGTTAAGGCTCGTTAGGCTCGGTCGGCTCGTTAGGCTCGCGGTTCGTGAGCCGACTCAGGTTGAAATTTTTTTAGAAAAAACTCGTTAGGCTCGGCTCGTTAGGCTCGGCAGACTTGTTAGGCTCGACTCATTAAGCTCGGCAGACTTGTTAGGCTCGGCTCGTTAAGCTCAGCAGGCTCGATGAGCCAGACTTTTCCAGACTCGGCTCGGCTCGTTTGTCATGTCTTATTTAGATTCGTAATAGAGCTAAGTTGGTAATATGCTAAACTCTTATATTATATTATATCTTTATCTTTCATTATCATTAGTTCTTGATTGAATAATTAATTCACAATGATCATGAATTGTTCATTTATTATTCGATCATTAAATTGACAAATAAGAGAATTTGTAGAAATGAATTTCATTGAATCAGTATTAATATTCTCAACTATTTAATTTAGTTTATTCTCAATATACAATGTATTTGCATTGTAACTCATACAAAACTTTATAAAAAAGAATAAACTAAAATAAAATAGGAGTTTGTTAAATAAAATTAATAAAGATAAAATATATATGACCATCATTATGATAAAATTAATTATTCTAAATTTAACAAAAATTATCATAATAATATAATCTTATATGGTTTAGTCTTATATAATCATATTATATACAACATAATTGTTTTATATCACTAGACTAAGTTTATCATTATGATTTATTTGAAGATTTCATACTTCAAATATAAAGTCACATATTTACTGTCCAGTAAACATGCTTGTTTAGTCCAATCCCAAGTATGGGTGTTCAAGAACCGGTTCGGTTCAATTTTGATGTGGAACCGAGCCGAACCGAAAGGGTTTCGTTTTGGCGAAATTGAGTCTTTGGTTTTTCGGTTTAGTTCCGGTTTTACTATCTTTTTTTTTTTCATTTGGCTTCAGCCACTCTTGTTTCATTTGGTCCAAAACATTAAAAGCTGAATCTAAATCTCCGTTCTTGCAGTATTCATTAATAATTATCAAATACGTCGTTAAATTTGGAATCACATTGCAGTCTTGCATCTGTGAAAGAAGATGGGTAACATCATCAAAAAGCCTTCTCTACAAAGACACTTAATTAAGGAATTGTAAGTAAAAATCAAAGGCTTGCATCCAAGACTCGTCATTTTTTCCAAGAAATATTACAGGGTTAGGCGACCCAATACTTGGAGAGAATCCGATCATCCACTCCAAGGCTAGAGAGAAGCAGAAGTCTTAACGTGAAATTAAGTTAAACTCAAATCATATGGGTTGAGATCCACAAAGTGATCAAGAAGAAAAATGATAGTATAATAAATACAAAAGAAAGTACTGTGTATGAATTAAACTCAACAACACCTAACTATAAATCCCAAACATACCAGAGACGAAAGAATCGCTGATGAACCTTCACTCATCCATGGGGCAGCCAAAGCCCACGAAGTGGGACATGAGGTGACACCTTGCAAGAATCTTGCATAGATCTCATGCACCAAACCTATACAACAACCTTGGGAAAAAATAGAATCTAAGGGGTGAGTGAAAAATTCAGTAGAGAAATCAATATTAAATGCAATGCATGCTAATAACTGTTTTTCTTATCTTTTTTAAAATCATTTCATTTTTCATATTTACCGTACATGAATTTTAAAATATTTAAAACATCTTTATCATTTTGAGAAAGAAGCTAACTCGATTCTTATTGGTTTCCATTCTTTTTCTCGATCTATGGATGAGGAGCTACGTTCTTTAATCAATTTTGATGAGCAAATAGGAGGGGAAAATATTGAAGTGTCAAACATTAATGCTTCATAGGTTTTTTGGGACAATAATTTTGTTTAAATGCGTGCCATTAAGGAGACAATAAGAAAATATGCATTGGATAATGGATATGATATTAAATTCATTAAAAATTAGAGAAGTAGGTGAACAATCGTATGCATAAGTGGTTGTTAGTGGCAAATGCATAGATCAAAAAATGCGAGTTGAAGAAACGTAAAAAATAAAGACATTGAATAGCTTGCACACATGTGCATGGACCATAGAGAGTCACCATTTATCATCCAAATGGCTAGCAATTCAATATCAGGATAGGTTTAAAAGTCAATCTCGATTGGAGAATTCATCTCTTATCAATACAGTCAAAAGAGATTACAATGTGAACATCTCACTTAGCCTAGCATTTAAGGCAAGGAAGAAAGCTCAAATAATGGTTGACGAGAGTTCAAAAGAATAATATAAGAAGTTTTGGTCATGTGCAGAAGAAATTAGAGGGTCGAATCTTGGAAACACTTGTAAAGTGAATGTGGATAGGTTTGACTCTACCACACTTTAAGTGTTAGTGTTCAAGAGATTTTACATGTGTTTAGAGACATGTAAGAGAAGACTAATAGCTTGTTGTTGACCGGTGATTAGTTTGGACAGTTTTAATTTAAAGGATCAATGTCATGGCCAACTTCTAATAGCAATCGGGGTTGACAATAATGATGGAACATATCTTATTGTTGTTGTTGTAGAGGGTGAAACAAACAAATCGTGGACTATGTTTTTGGAGTTATTATTGGAGGACTTAAGCAATGCATGTGGTTGAGGATAGACGTTCATTTTGAACTAAAAAAAGGTATGTCTTATCCCTCATTTCAATAACTTATGTTTTGCAAGCTTAATTTGATCACTTACATTCCTTATTTTACTCATATAGTGTTCGGTTCCAACATTAGAGGACCTCGTACAAGAAGTCGAGGTACACTATTGTGTAAAACACTTGTATGTAAATGTCAAGAGTAATTTGTGGAAAAATTTACAAAAAGTCAATGTGGAACGCATTTTTGAGCTAACCTTTAAGAAGGAAGAAGTTGCCCACTTTTGTTGATGCAGCGCACAGGTTGATGCGAACCTAGGGTATACGAACCCTAGACCCAACAACTTATGCAGAATTAGACGGATCGTCTCACGATTTCAAGATCAAAGGGTTGGAACTACGACCCTAGCCAAACTTGTCGACTAGAACCGGAGTATTCCGAAGAGGAGATTGACCCTAACCAAACTTGTCGGCTAGAACCAAAGCTATCAAAATGTTCGATCTTTCAAGAATCCACTTGAAGAGATCAAGTTCTCCGCAAAGAACTCAAGAGAAGGAATCCTCCCACAAAAGCAAAAACTTCAATTTTCAATTTGACAAAAGGTTTTTCACAATTGTTCCCTAAGGTGCTTTTATAAGCTAAACATAAAGTAGATCTAATCCTAAGATAAACTAGGATAAAATAAATTCAAACGTAATCCTAAGATAAACTAGGATAAAATAAATTCAAACGTAATTTAAAAAAATAACAAGATAAGATCTAACTAACTAATGACATGTGTTTGACATGTGCTCGGCATGTGCTCGATCCACTTCTTTAGGTGGGCCTTCATCTTGAATCTTTGGATCTTCAAAATAGTAATCCAAATAATCATTTGAAAGCTTATTTGAATTACGCCTTGTATGAATTCCTTCAGCCACATCCTAAGTTGATCTTCATATTGATTTGGGCCTCCAATCCGGGTAAGTGAAATCAGAATTCTTAAGCAGAATCATAGGTCTCTATTCATGGGCCTTTTGGCATAGCAAACGAGCTCCGAATTTAATGAATAAGCCCATTCTGGAAACCTTGGGATGTCAACTACAATCTTTATGAAAAATACTTTCTGATATAAAATACGTAAGGACGTCGAAACCGCCAAATAGTAGTCAAAGGTCGGATCAATGATTCTGCATTTTACCATAAGTCTCTCAATCTTGTGCTTGATTTTCCACATAAGCTTCATCTTGAAGAATACTATAAAATATTTGAATGATAGATGAATATAATTCATCATCTTTCTCCTTTGAATCTTTTGTTGGATTTCTTCCTCAAAAAGTGGATGTCTTTCATTCATCTTCTTCATCCTTGCTCTAGTCTTTCGGTCTCCAATGTCTCCTAATGAATCATTGTATTTGTAGGTTTTCTGGATCACATCACAGGTACTTGGGAGCAATTAATTCAAAAAATATTGGTCAAAACATGTATTTAGTAGTGTACCAAAGTGTGAGATGCCGCTCAACAATTTAAGTGAGTCATTCAACTCATTCATTCTACTAGCACGAGATAAGCCAATCTTGACAATGATGGAGATGATTCGAAGGATGTCTTCACCAATGAAACTCCTTTGGAAATTTGGACACCACTTCACACACTCTTCCTTGAAGAAGTAAGAGTACATATGCCAATATTGGTAATATGGTAGACTTGAGGTTTCTTCATCTTCGTTTGAATCCACAAATGGAATTACTTCCGAATTCAATTGCCAAATTGCAGAAATTGCAATTGTTGAACTTGGAAGGTTGTTTTTCTCTAAGAGAATTGCCGAAAGATTTTTGCAATCTAGTAAATCTAAAGCATCTGAATCTTGAAGGTTGTGATGAATTGAGGGAAATGCCACTTGGACTAAATAAGTTGACTGCTCTTCAGACAATGAACTTATATGTTGTGGGTCCCTCAGTGTCTTTTGAAGATAGTGGGCTTTGTGAGCTTAATACCTTTATCAACATAAGGGGAAAGTTGTGTATCCAAGGTTTACATCACTTAAGAAGGATTTGTCCCAAGCCAACACGGTAAACTTGAAAGATAATCATGGATTCTATGACTTCTCCTTAGAATGGGATGAATTTGGCTACAATCCTAGTGCTATCGATTCTGATTTTGTGGTTTAGGAAAAACTATATCCAAACAAAAATGTCGAATTTTTTAGTATACGTGGATATGGTGGAGTCAGATTATGCAGTTGGGTATCTTCATTATCAAATTTGATGAAAATCTCAATTGTGAAATGTGAAAGATTGCAGGATCTTCCCCCACTCGATCGATTTCCAAATCTCCGAGAATTATGTTTGGAAGAATTAAGTCTTATAGAGTATGTGGACAATAATGAGGCCGTGGATGAATTTGATTATGTTTGCTTTCCATCCTTACAATCCCTCACTCTTGGGAAGATGGATAAATTGAAGGGATGGTGGAAGCCGAGGGAATTTACTCCAAAAGATGCTTGTCTGAGCTTCCTTCTTCCATCATTTCATTACCTTCGTGATTTAAGTTTGGAGGGACTTCCAAAGCTTGCGAGTCTCCCTGAAGGTCTTCGACACTCAACCACTCTGCGGAATCTTTCTATAACCGATTGTAATGATCTTCTTATGCTACCTGATTGGATTGGCAACCTTACTTCATTGAGACATCTGCAAATTATAGGTTGCCCAAAAGTAACTTTGCTTCCCGATAGCATTCACTGTCTCTCTTCTCTAACTTTCTTGACTATCAAAGGTTGTAGCATACTAGAGCAAAGATGCACGCCACAAACCGGTGAAGATTGGTCAAAGGTTGCTCATGTCAAATATAGTATCGTTATTGGACAGGTACTCAAAAATAATATTTTTTATTTTTTTTTCAATATTTCATCTTTTAACATGAGATGTAATTAAATATTTTCAATTGTTTGATATTTTTCAAAATTTTTCATTAATAAGTGTATTTAATATTGATAACTTTTAACTAATGTGGTATTTTAAAGGAGTTTAAAATTGATGACTATTAATTAATTGGTTTTACTCTTAAAATGATTTAAAATTTGAATATTGAGATTTTATTGGAATAAATTAGAGAAGTTTGATTAATAGTTAATAAATGGATTGTTAAAATATATAATTAAATAAATTATTAAAAAATATATAATTATTCATGAATTTTATATGTACTCAGGAATATTGGACAAAGACAAAAGACGAGACAAGGAGGGAGTTCTGGAAGAAGGAGTTTTAAGTGAGATCTGGAATTTAAAGTGGTTGGATACAAAGTAAGAAGGATTGAAGAAGAATAATATTATGTAATAGTCAAGTTCTCGTAATATTCATAGTAGATGCTTTGATATCACTTGTTATATTTGAGGTGATGTAGTCATATTTTCATGTTAAATGCTACATTAATGCTAATACCCAAAATAAACATTAATATAAATTCCTGATAACCGTACTACTTAATGGATACAATAAATAAATTCTCACAAAATTCCATAATTTTATTTCACAATTTTTGTCAAACTCACGTAACCTTTGCTCCAACTAAATCTCTAGGAAAAAAATGTCAATCCAACTACCGTACTATATTGCTAATGACAAATCAACTATTTTACTTTTTTTTAGTAACAAATTAACTACTAAACTATGAAAAACGACGTCGCAATCATCACTGTTACGTTTGTCGTTAATGACCACGATCCGTGATAGCTTGACGATGAATCACAATGGCTTGGCAACGATCTGCCATGGATTAATCACGATTCGCAGTAGATTGATAATAAGGAAATTTGTTTTTTTCACCTAGTGCGACGGTGAATCTTTGCAAATTGACAATTCTCTCAATTTTCAATGATTTTGGAAGCTCGAGAACTCATTTTCCATCGTTTTTTCATGATGCACAAATAAGAGAGATCAGTTTTGTCATTCGGTGCATATCAGAGCAGATTCGGGTAGGAAAAAAATGAGATTGTTTACTTGACAACTTTAGAATGTCATAACTTTGTGCTCAATCGATCGATTTGGACAAATTTTTTTTTATTTCACATAACATTTTGAGATCTACACAATGGCAAGATGTCAAAGGCAGCTTATCCCACTTCGAGGCCTAAAAATGATTCTAAATCCTCTAATTTCCCTTACACAATTCAAAATCATAAAGCTATGCATGTTTTTTTGCCCGAATATGCTCTAATAAGCACCGAATGACAAAACAAATGTTTTCTACATGTGCATCGTGAAAAGATGATGGAAAACAATTCCTCAAGTGTCCAAAATAGTTGAAAATTGAGAGAATTATCGATCTGCAAAGATTCATCATCGCACTAGGTGAAAGAAATGAATCTCTTATTTATCAATCCGCTGCGGTCATGGTCAAGCAGTTGTGGATCATCATCAAGCCTCCGCGGATCGCCGTCAAGCCGCAACATATTGTTGTCAAGCCATCGCGAATCGTTATCAATCTGCTGCAGATCAAAGTCAAAGCGTTTAACAGCAAACGTGACAACGATGTTAGCAGAGACTTATCTTATAATTCAGTGGTTAATTTGTAATACCCCGTATTTTTCTATTTTCTAAGAAAATGTAATTTAATTTTATTAAGTCGAAAAATGCCGTTTATTGAGGTTAATTACGTCAATTATGTGTGGAGTAATGATTGGTTATGAATTGGATCAAATGTTGGGTTGAATTTGTTAAGAAATGTAGTGGAAATTAAGGTTGAGGATGCAGAGGACGACATTTTGGCGTCCTCAATGTGTTCTGTTGCGGACTCTGCGGACGCTGCAGACGCTGAAGGGTAGCGTCCGATTTGCCTCTGTAATATCCTGGAGTGTCGCGGACGACATATGCGGACACCGTGGACGCCAAATTCTATAGTCTGATATGAATCTGTCCAATTTTTGGGACATGCGGACGACACTATGCGGACGAGGAGGACGACTCAATGGCATCCGCAAACCGATTTCGAACGGTATGGACGTATGTCTAGGACGCTGTTTCTGTGTAATTTTTGGACATGCGGACGACAGTACGGAGTCCGCGACGTCTGAAAGACAGCAGACTGCGAAAATAAAAGTAAAAAAACAACGGCTCTTTCGACGTTTTGCGAGTTATTTCTCGCACTTTCGGTGTAGGAAATCTTGGAGCAGCTACCCTAGCCCAACCTAGTCGCACGCCTTGTCTCCCTTTGTCTTCTAGGTGAGTTTCTCTTCTTTATTTAGCCATTTTCCACTCCCTTGCAGCTCTGTTCTGTAGATTTGGTGAGAGTTGAGTGTTGAGGGTGTGTTGGGACGAAAATTCGTGAGGGAAGGAGCTACTGGAGGTAAAGGCACTCGACTACAAAGGTAAGGAATTGTAGGTTTTTGCAACTTAAGCCCTACCCACAAGTATAGGTGGATTGTTGTGCTCTTCTTGTCTTTGCTGTATTTTTCATCTAAATGTGAACTTGCCTTTAAATGTTGTGTTGAGTTCTTGTGATTGATTTAGTAATTGTTTTTATAGCATGCAACTCCGTTTGGAGTTTGGGACTGGTTAGGATGTAGTTCTATTGTTAACTCTTGTTGGTTTGATAACGTGGAATCTACTCTAACATGTTATTTTGCTGGTTTGATTAATTACTTGAATCTGTTTTAAAGGCATGAAAATGATTGGTTTGCTGTCATTGTAGGTTCTTGCTAAGTCATTCAAGCATGAAAGTTACGGTAATTTGTTTAGTTAAGATAAACATACTAAATTGTATTAGTCCGTTTAGTTGAAGATTATGTATGCTAAAATCATGTTAATTGCCTAGTTTAAGTTAAACATGCTTCATTGTAATGAATTTCGTAGTTGTTTCAAGCATGAAAATTGTAGTAAACTGCTTGGTTTGTTAATTTGTGTTTAGCTTTAATTTAAGTATGAAAGTTGTAGTAAATTGCTTAGTTTTAATTTAAACATGAAAATGGTAGGAAATTGTCAATTTGCTTAGTTTTAACTCAAGCATGAAAATTGGTAATTGGCTTAGTTTTAATTCAAGTTTAAGTAAGCATGCTAATTTACATTAATTTGCTGGTTTTTAACCCAAGCATGATAATTGAATTAAGTTGCTTAAATTGAATTCAAGCATGAACAATGGCAATTTTATGTAAAACATGATAATTTCTCAGTTTTCTTGTTAATTACTTAAGTCTATTTAAAGAGCATGAAATTAGTTAGTTTGCTTTCATTAAATAATTCTTGATAATTTATTTTAGTTGAATGTTCTTGCTAAACCTATTGTGATATGTATTGCACTTTCCTTATTGTTGTGATTATAAGATTTATCCTTTGATAGCTAGGATGTATTCCTTAGATAGCGGAAATAGCAATTGTATGTTAGAGTCTAAGGGTTACGAGTTCATGGTCTTAGAAACCCTTAGGAAATACCACAATTGAGTTGGTATTCATAATGTGAGCTAAAACAATTAATAATGAACTTAAGGGAATTAGTGGCCGGGTAAATGGTTCGGATCTAAACGGTAGACTCGAGAACCAAATTAAGATCTTCTCGCCCATGGGATAGATAAGCTTGTCTACTATAGGGAGTTAGATGCCGAGTTTCCCCTCATTTACCTATAGGGTGTCCTAATCTCCCAACTCGATCCACGAGTTTAAAAGATGTAATAGTGAGTAAAGAACGGTTTGGACGGATTCCATTTCCGACATAAACAGTTAGAGGCATTTGTTGTATTTGTTTTATTTCCAATTCCTTACTAAGCCTTTTTGGGCTTACAGTGTCTACTTGTGGTGTAGATATATTTAAAGAGTTAATTAATCCAGGAGCGGAAGAGGAAGTATTCCCTGTGGAGGAGGCGAGTTATCCGGAGAAGTAGACCTGTGAGGCTGAGGTTGATCAAAAGAAGAAAAATTAAGTTTGTTTTATTTTAAGTCTTAATTCAATAAACCAAAGTTTTGTTTAAGCTATTTAATTTCTAAAACTTGGATTGTAAACTTAATTATGTTTTTGCATTTAACTCTGATGAATGTTTTTTTTTTATTTAAGTTATATGTTTTTATTAATCGCCTTATTTAATGAACAAGTAAATTTAGTAATCTCTCCGATTTAAAAGAAAAATTTTTATTACGCAAAATTTTAAGTAAAGAAAAAGAGTTTTAAATTGACGGATCGTCACATAATTTGTTAACAAAAATAGTTTAGTGGTTGACTTGTCATTGATAGTAAAGTACGATGGTTGATTTATTATTTTCCCAAATTTCTAATACTTCTTTAATATTAAACAATAATAGTTTAATGACAAGTTAACTTTGAATAACTTTTATAAATAACTTAAATATTAAATTATGAGACATAATCGACACAAATATCACTGTTATTTGTTAAAAAAATATTAGTAGAAAGACGATGATAAAACTTTACTCTTTGCAAATTTTAATGTTATTTCAGCTTTATACTAAAATCACAATAATTGAAGTAATATTACTTTTAAGATAATTCCGAGAAGCTCCGACATGATCTTCTCGTTGTCGTAATAATTTTCACGTTTTATGTTTTCCGAATATCTTCCCATCGTCGAAAAGAATTTTTTTTATTCCACCTTTCAATTCTTATCATTGTCTTCTCTTTTCTCTTTCTAGTATATTATGTCGTTCAGTGCTTATCACTAATGACTCATTTTTCACCAAAAAAAAAAATAATTTCACACATATAACAAAATCTTTCTAAAGGTGAAATATTGTCTTTCTACAATAAAAGTAATTTTTAAATTATTTAGTGGAAAGACACTGTTTATGTTTTATAATGAAACCACAACACTGTTTTTACGAAAAGCTGTGATATTTATTTTGATCATATTTTATTTATTTATAACATTTTTTACGAAAAATTGTAATTTTGTTAATTTCACAATACTTTATTTATTTGTGTATTTAAATATTTGAAAAACAGCTCATTTCTTTTTTTCTAAGAAACAGAGCTAATCATATACTTATAAAGTGCCACGTAGACACTCCACGTCATGAATAGAGGAGAAGAAGTCGGTTTGAAAGCCCAAGAAAATCAGACAAAACGACCATGTTCTCGTTCTTCCTCATCAACGTCATTTCTGCAAAATCTGTTTCTTCCTCATTTCTTCCTTCTTCTTCTGCATTATCAATATATGCTCTCACCCACACTAGAGGACTCACTCTCCTCATTCTCTCGCTTATCTGCTTCATCGTCCTTCTCTCGCATTCTCTTTCTAAAAATTGTCAGGACGCCACCGTCAGAACGTCGAACACCACCGTCAGAATGCCGAACGCCGGACGTTTCTGACCACGGCATCAAAAATTGAATAATTGTCCAAATGGTCCAGGCAGTGACGTCCTCCCAAAACACCACGGCGAGTTTATTAACGGCAAATATAATTGTGATGTTGGATTTGTCATTTTCCCACATGTCAGTGGTTAACTTGTTAGAAAATATACTATAGTAATTGACTTGTCATTGATCACAAACCACAATGGTTAATTTATTATTTTTTTTATTATTTATTTTTTTCTATTTTATTTCTCTTTGTCTCTCTCACTTTATTTTGAATTGAATTTCCTTTCAAAAATGTCCGTTATTTGTTTTTTATAATTTAAATTTTTAGTTATCGATCAAATTTATTTAAAATTTGACATATAATTGAAATCAAAATCTAAAATTTATTTTGTTAATTTCCTTAGTTTACAATAAAAATATGTCTTTATATGAATATGTAAAAGGATAATGTTTTAGATTTAGGTTGATTATAGAATGGGATACACAAAATCTTATGAAAAATGAATAGATTTCATTTGATAATACTATGACTGTGTGTTCATATTAAAATATATATAATAGAAATTTTGAAAAGACAATGTCAATCTAATAAAGTTGAAATAAAATACAAGATCAAGGAGAAAAAGTAACTTTTAAAAAAAATGATTTGGGCCCCCTTATCCAACGGCTCACCTTTCGACAATACATTAATTCGTGGATCCTACTGCACAAGCGTTTTCGGGTCATACGCTGATAATTCGTACATAGAATATTATTGATTGTTGGAAAATACAAACCACCTTCATAACTTATTACAAATTAACCGTCATTTATTTTTTATTATTTGCCGTATTCATGTACTAAATCGTGGCAGTTTACAATAAACTATTACAGTGTTACAATAGCTTTAAATGACACCACAACATTTTAACTTCACACAACTGTGGTTTCATATAACATCGCAACAGTTTATCATCATATTGCTGCAGTTTATTGATCAAAAAGTGAAATGTTAGCTCAAAAAAATGTTGCTAATTTTACAGTTTCATAATAATCCATTTTTGTTTCATCATCAACAACCAAATTATCAATTCCTTTAGAAACATATCATGTATATGTGTATCACAACTGCAAACCAATTTATCAATTCTATTACAACTATATATGTTCATGACAAACATAAACCAAATTCCGTTTAACCATATAATGTACATGTGCTCTAAGAATCGGTGTGCTACAGCCACATCAAGCATTTGTATTGTTTCTCGAGAAACATCCAGAAACTGTTGTAGATGATCATTGCATGTTTGTTCACTCAATCTCATCATATGATATTCCTTATTGGATGGACTTGTCGTGATGCAAAACTCAAGCTCCGCTTGCTACCAAGCGTGTGGGCTTTCCATCTTTCTCGAGCAAGTGTGAACGTCGTTGTGACACTTTATTTGATACGTTATTTCACAGAGCAGGCATCCATCAACCAATGCTTCAGCGAGTTGACCGCGAACCACGAAGTCATCAACGAGGCTGGAAGTGGAAGCAATGTAAGGGTAGAACTCAACGGCGATGTTCTAAAGGTTAAGTGCTACAGTTTTCCTGGGGAGCAAGAAGAAAGTTTTTGTCTTCGATTTTTGGGGAGGCTAGGTTTGAGCCATTGCTGGTATAGTTACAGGACTCCGAGTGCTCTGAGGCACTCCGTTGTATGCTACCGGCTCAAAGCACTCGTAGTCTTGTAACTGTCCGACAATGGCTGAAACCTACAATCCCAAAACATTGAAGACGAACACTTTTGTCTTGCTCACAACCATACTACTTAACCCTCAGAACATCGCCGTTGAGCTCTACTCTGACATTGCTTCCATTTTCAACGTCGCCAAGAATTCCGTGGTTCGCGGTGAACTCGCGTGATCTTACATGCGATTCTTATATACTAGGGCTCTGGGAATGCAGAGTGAGACACGTTGAACCGCTGTGGTGTCATATAAAGTAGTCACGGTGTGACGATAAACCACAGTGGTTTCATATGACATCGCAGTGGTTTATTGCACACTGACACCGCTGTGGTTTAGCACATGAACCGAAAAAATTTTATGACTGAAAATATAAAGAAATAAAAGGTTTTAAAAACATGGAGCGTTAAACAAGTGGTGAGAGTCTATTCCAATTTTAAAAAATGTGTCTCTTGCACGTGACCTCAGGCATGAACCATTGTTTGCTAACGCCTTTGGAGGATGCCCTTAGATGATCTTGATCGTCCATCCTTGATAAGGGACGTCTGTCCTTCGATCTAACGGACATGAAACATCCTTTCCCAACTCCTTTGGAGAAGGACCTAACTCTATCATGGTCGTCCATCATCGTTTAGGGACATTTGTCATATATCAAGTCTAGGAACCCAATTGACGCACAAACGGCTCAAACGTGACAAAAATATAACAATCTGCCCACTTTCGGTCGACCAATGCCTACTCTGGTCATTCTAAATGCTAACCGACAATGAATTCTTAGTCTAAATAATTTATCAAATTATTTATTCAATTAATTTATTCAATTAATTTATTCATCAATGCCTTTTGACAACACACTAGGCATTACTCCACTTTATGATAACATTGATATATCTCCATCTACATCTCTACCAAGCCCCATTTTTTCATCCACTTCTTCAAACTCTAATATTCTCAATCTTAATCACTCAATTCCTCATATTGAATATTCTACTCTTTCTCCGATGCACGTTACCACTCGTCCTCATCGTGATCGTCGTCCTCCTCCTCACCTAAGCGATTATGTTTGCAATACTATATCTATGGTGACAAAATCCTCTTTAGCTCATTATTTCTCTTTGACGCATTTCACTTCTTCTCATCGTGCTTTTCTTTCCAACATTATTGACCACTCTGAAACACGATCATTTTCTCATGCAATGAAATCTAGTGTCTGGCACGATGCTATGACCAAAGAAATACATGCACTTGAATCAAATAACATGTGGTCTTTATGTACCCTTCCACCTAATAAAAATCCAATTGGGTGCAAGTGGATTTATAAAATCAAATATCATTCTGATGGATCTATTGAATGATATAAGGCACGTTTAGTTGCCAAAGGCTATACTCAAATTGAAGGTATTGATTTTCATGAAACTTTTGCACCTGTGGTCTAACTCGTCACAGTTCGCCTTCTACTTTCTATTGCTACCATTATAAATTGGTCTCTACACCAACTTGATGTCAACAATGCATTTCTCTAGGGAGATCTTGACAAAGAAGTGTACATGAAACTCCCTTTCGGTTTTTCAAAATTTGCCTCAAACTAGGTTTGTAAGTTAAATAAATCCATTTATGGTCTCAAACAAGCTTCTCATCAATAGTTTTCAAAATTTTCATCTACTCTCCTCCAATGTGGTTTTATTTAGTCGATTTCCGACTATAACATCTTTACTTATATTCGTGGTGATATGTCAATTTTTGTTATTGTCTATGTCGATGACATCGTCATTACCGAAAATAATGATAATGTGATATCTAAAGTTAAAAAAGTTCTCGCCAATTCATTCTCCATAAAAGATCTTGGACCTCTATGATATTTTCTCGGTATTGAGGTATCTCGTTCTCAACAATCGATATTTCTTTGTCAACGAAAATATGCACTTGACATCCTCTCTAATTCTGGCCTACTCGGTTCTCGTCCATCTTCTTTTCCAATGGAACAACACCTCAAATTAAAACCAACTGATGGAACACTTTTATTTGATCCCACAGTTTATCATCGTCTCATGGGGAGACTTTTATACCTCACCGTCACACGTCCAGATATACAATATTCTGTCAATACACTTAGCCAATTCATGCAAAATTCACACTCTACTCATCTTGATGCTGCACATCGTGTTCTTCGTTACCTAAAAGGCTCTATTGGAACATGATTTTTTCTTTCTGCTTCCAGCACACTCTCTTTGTCTGGATATGTTGACTTGGATTGGACTGATTGTCTAACTACACGTCGATTAACCACGGGTTATTTCACCATGTTAGGTTCTAGTCTAATCTCATGTAAGGTCGTTCCCCTTGTTATAAAGATCATAGGAGGACTACTATACTTTAAAACATAAGAAGTAGAATGGTTATTTTTCAAAAATAACCAGTTGACAACAATCACTCAACAAGAAAATAACATAATTCAGACCCTTAAACTCAGCTACAATCACCTTCCCTCTCATTTGAAGTCATGTTTTGCTTATTGCTCATTGTTCCCAAAAGATCACAAGTTTAAGAAAAATGAATTGATCAAGTTGTGGGCAGCCGAAGGATTCCTTCAATCACAAGGTGGGAATAAATACTTGGAGGATGTTGGTAATGAGTATTTTATGGAGTTGATATGGAGGTCCATTTTCCAAGATGTAGAAAGAAATGAAGAGGGTGAAGCAATAGGATGCAAATTACACGATCTGATGCATGATTTAACACGATTAGTTGCAAACACAGAGTGTTTTTCTTTAGATTCAGACATTAAGAATGTCAATGAACGAACTCGACAGATATTATTAGATAATAAATCAAATTGGTCTATACAATCAACACAACTCAAACCATATAAATTAAGGACATTTTTAATGTCAAATAGTCATTTTGTCAATATTAATGCTACTGAATTGGAAGCAAATATAACATCTTTTAAATCGCTATGCGTTTTGGATTTCATGTGGAGAGAAGAAACACCTTTTTCAATTGGTATGCTAAAGCACTTAAGATATCTTAATCTGTCATATGGAAAGAAAGAGTCGGCTCCCTAGTTCAATAACTAAATTGTTTAATTTGCAAACACTAATTCTCGATGGTTGTTGGTTGAAAGAACTTCCCATTGGAATTGGAAGTCTTATCAACTTGAGACATCTTGATATTACCAAAAATTACATAGAATTCTTTCCAAACTCCATTACTAAATTGCAAGTTTTGCAAACATTGATTCTTGATGGGTGTGATTGTAATACTCCGATTTTTTAAGTGAGTTGACTATTGGGGTATTACCGAGAATGTACTCATTAAATTATAAATTATGAAAATTAATGTAATCAATTTAATAGAAATACTAATTGAATTAAATTATAATAGATTTAATTAATATAGATTAATAGTTAATATATATATATATATATATATATA